>JACYXH010000100.1:992500-1030000 GCA_026745465.1 Lota lota | reverse complement strand
CAGCTTCCTGAGATGTACGTAAAAAAGCAAGAATGTGGTTCGTTTGATGTTTCCAAGGGAAACTGGATTAGATCGATTGTAAACCACCTCCTCATAAATCCAGCCCTGTGGCAGGCCAGTCTTGCGGTGAGCCATGAGGACTGGCCCCCTCCCCAGCGGGCCTGAGGCACCAGGGAGAGCTCCACAGCGCTCAGCGAGATCACCACCGCAGCTCTCTCTGGCTCCAAGTCATCCCGACCGTTCCGGGTCTTGTGGACATTAATGGCAGATGGAGGGTTCGCCCTGAAGAAGTTGAGGCGCGGTCTGAGAGCACCTTGCCCTCATGGCGACGACTGATGATGACTCTAGCCCCGCATGCCACGTAGATATGCCAACCGATCGATGTGCAGTACAGTCCAAAGAGCCAGAACGCTTTGAGCACAGCTGATTGTGTGTGTGTGTGTGTGTTGAACTTGCCACGCTATAGAACATAGCGCCCAATGTAGCGACGCACGCAGACTCAACTGAACACAGCTTAACAAACCATTTTAGCCATTCAAACCCACACCCACACACCCACACACCCACACCCATACCGACACACCCACACCCACACCGACACACCACACACACACCCTGAGGGGTCTCCTACAGTGTAACCCCCCCCTCACCGGTCGTCGTTCTGGGAGATGGGATCCCCGAGCAGCAGGTCTCTGAAGCGGTACCGAGGGGGGAGAGGAGGAACCCCTGAATCCCCCTCTGCTATCTTCAGGGTGGAGATGTCCAGGATGACGCCAGAGTTGCTGCAGTTGTTCTTCTGCAGCGTCTCAGAGGACGACCTGATGCGATGGAGACACAACAAGGAAAATAACACACCGGTCAACACTGCAACAAGAGAGGGCGAAGGAAGAGTTTGGTGGTGGTGCTGGTGGAGGTGGAGATGATGTTGGTGGTGGAGGTGGAGATGGTGTTGGTGGTGGAGGTGGAGGTGGTGGTGGTTGTTGTGGAGGTGGAGTTGATGAAGGTGATGGTGAAGGTGGAGATGGTGGTGGTGGTGGTGGGGGTGGAGGTGGAGATGATGGGGGTGGTGGTGGAGGTGAAGATGATGGTGGTAGTGGAGGTGGAGGTTGAGATGATGGGGTGGTGGTGGTGGTGGAGGTGGAGGTGGTGGAGGTGGTGGAGGTAGAACGAGGGGGGATTTATGTTTTGTTGTGGACACAATAAGCAGATTGTGAATATAAAACCATACATCCTGTGCAGAGAAATCCCCAACTGAATGAAGAGATACCAACTGAATGCATACAGGACACAGAACAACGTTCTGCGATGAATGTCTTGGGAGGACCTGCAGTCCCAGAGCTTGAGACTAAATCTGTCAAACTACACACGGAGAGCCTGGCCACTCTCCTTCAGGGGAAGGGAAAGGAGATGGTCTTTACAAAAGGCTAGAGAATGCAGGTAAAACAGACAATGGATGTTTCTTTTAATTGGACATTCTTTGAGTTCAATTTTAGAAAAGATCTCTTGCAATACTTTCATATTCCACTTTGATTGCTCAAATGTCTGGCAAGCAAGGGACAATCTGAGTCACAGCAGAAGATACGGTAGTTTTACTAAGATTGTGTTTGATGCTGCCAATACAATGTCAGAGAGGCCGGTTCATTTTAAATGTAAGAACACGACCACAGAACACCGAACACCGAACACAACACATAAACCAGAACACATAAACCAGAACACATAAACCAGAACACAGAACACCGAACACAAAACACCAAACACCAAACACAGAACACAGAACATGTCGTGGAAAAACTTGTTGTTTTCCTCAACACTTGCTGCAGTATGTTTCATCTCGTTGTGGTAGAGGTGTTTTACTTCGATGAAGGTAAGACTCGGAGGATGAATGAAGTGTAATGGCAAAAACTATTTTTTTACAGAAGGCAATTGAATCATGCAATTGAACATGCAATCCGGAGTTGGTTCAAGAAGCAACTGTGGCACAAAGGAAATTCGACAGCCTATGTTGGTAAGGATGGCTTGGTGAAGAAGTCACGCTAGGGTCTGTTTTTATCTCAGACAGTTTAACGGTCATGGTGTTGTTCTGACCACTCTGTGTGTGAGCAGAAACTAGTCAGAACTGGTATTAGCTCTAACACTGTGTCAGGTCCAATGAGCTAATGATGTTAGATTTAATACTGTGTGGTCTAATGAGGTAATAGGTTAAATTAATTAACATCACTATATTGGTGGCATAAAACATCTAAGGTTTATATATTTATAGGTGAGAGTCACCCTTTGGTGACTTGGTTTTTCCAAACTTTCTTTCATTCATATAGCACATAGGCAAGATAATGATTATACTTTCTTTATATGTATAGTATATAAGAATTATATTTACTTGAAACATACAATACATTTCTCCTATAAACACAGAACACAAAACACAAAGAACACAGAAACCAGGTAACGACTGAATTGCTCGGCACACAATCAATTGGGCTCTCTTGAACATTTAGTCTTGGCAAGCAAACAGAAGCAGAATTGACCGCATGTGTACACCTGTCTGTGTGCATGTGTGTGTGTTTGTGTGTGTGCGTGTCTTTCTTTATGTGTGTGTGTGTGTGTACAGTACAGTATGAATGTATGTATGTCTATATAGTGTGTGTGTGTGTGTGTGTGTGTGTGTGTGTGTTTGTGAGTATGTGTGTACAGTACAGTACAGTATATGTGTATGTATGTCTATACAGTGTGTGTGTGTGTGTGTGTGTGTGTGTGTGTGTGTGCTCATGGATCAAGCATACATTCATGTGTGCATGATGGTGTTTGCGGTGGCCGGTATTGAGCATGTGAGGGCCGCTCAGACCATTACCTGTCGCCATGGGAACTTGAGGACCGGCGCGGGGCACTCATGGCTACCTCTGGGCCGAGCGATGACGGGATGGAGAGAGAGGAGACAGAGAGCGGAGGAGAGCGATTATACACACACTCATGCACGATGACCCTCATCCCACGTAATCAGACCTCCTCAGGATCTTTCCTCTCATCGGGCCCCGGGGTTCGGCCCCCTCCGGCTCCCTCTGGGGCCCCTCAGGGATGCATTCAGTCTTGCATCTACATCTTGACCACTCACTTATCGTGTATATATGTATATATATATATATATATATATATATATATATATATATATATATATATATATAGACATATTTTACAATATATTTGTATTATATTTGTGGTTTTATTCTTGTTTTTATTTTATTTGGACCTCTCTTTAACGCTCCGGAAAGTTCTGCTGGGACACCAGAATGTCCCGCCTGGGATTGATAACTACATCGTCTCATCCATCACCTTCATCATCTAACACCTGGAGGTTGACTCCAGGGGGTAACCATGCACACACAAGGGTTTATTGGGGATATGAAAGCACGTTGTTTCCTCGGACCACTTCATCTCCACAATGAAGAGCATTAAACCATGAAGTAGCAACGCTATACCTCATCTTCATAACAGATTCCACCCGAAGATGCTCCCAAGAGATTAAGTGGTTAGCTGAACCACAATGTTGTCGTCTCTGTGAAGTTCAGCTGTGACTAATACTTGAACTTTGCAAGGATGGTAAATCATCCAAACGGAACCTAACCCTGGACACAACCAGCGTTATTGCCACCTTAAATATGTGCAGGAACTCTGAATATGGAACACATCTCCCACACCATGACACTAGTTACAGCCGTGGCTCTGATGCCGGGAGCGGCGGAGTGAAATAGTTGGAGCTGCTGTTTCTGAACCCCAACCGAAGTCTGGGCGAGTCGGGGGCATTACACTAAGGACATTGATTCTCCTTCATCACAGCCACCGCTCAGCATTGTTGGCCATGCAGTGCATTAACCTGGCGGCTACAGAAACAGCCTCTAATGAATTACATTGTCTGGGGTCTGATTTGTTGCTACAAAGCTGCGGTAGTGTTTTCCTACATGTCTCCTAACATCACCCGGGGAAGTTGTTGGTGTTGCTGCAGGTTAACATATATCAGTGTTCTGGATGTGTGACTGGTGAGTGGGTGGGATGTACTGCATGTTTTAGACATGCCATGTGGAGCCCTAATTATCCATCAGGAGCTGTCAGGAACAAGTGGGTACAATGCAGAGAGAGATGGGGGGAGAGAGATGGGGGAGAGATGGGGAGAGAGATGGGGAGAGAGCGAGTGAGTGTGAGAGCCTGTGTGTCGGTGTGCATGCGTGTGGGTGTTTCTCTGAATGTGTGTGTGTGTGTGTGTGTGTGTGAGAGTGTGTGTGTGTGTGTGTGTGTGTGTGTGTGTGTGTGTGTGTGTGTGTGTGTGTGATCTATTACTATAGTGTGGGCAGCCTTGAGTGCGCTAATAACACCCAAAGTGTTTCTCCCTGATTAACAGCAGAGGAGAGAGAGAGAGAGAGAGAGAGGGAGAGGGAGAGGGAGAGAGGGGGGAGGGGGGAGGGGGGAGAGTGAGGGAGAGAGCGAGGGGAGAGAGAGGGAGAGAGAGGCAGAGAGAAAGAGAGAGAACAAGAGAGAGAGAGGGGGGGGGCAAGAGAGAGAGAACTAGAGGAGAGGAGAGGAGAGGAGTGCTCGGGGGAGACAAGACCAGTGGAAGAGGTGAAAGAGGGAAGAGTATATTATAATAGCAGTGAGCAGCATTATGACAGTGGAAAATGTGTATAGCCTACTTTTCATTCCCCGGTGAAACACAAAAACACCCCCACCCTGCGCCTCTAGAGCTTAACGGCGGACACAAACACAGCAAGTCACCAAACTTTCTCAAAGTTGTCCCCAGAAGACGGAGACTACGTCACAAGAATGAGCTAGAAGAATAGTTGAGCGCTATTAACATGTGGATTCACGTGATGTTTTAGGTTTATTTCCCTTTCCCTCGTGTAGGCCCATGCAAAAACAGTAGGCGCCTGGACACTCGGCACAGGCGAAGTCATTAGACGGACTACCTTGATTCAAATGGAGGACTTAAGAGATGCAAAATGTCCCTTCTCGTGCCCTTGTGAAAACAAAAAGGTGTTAAATAACAAGTTCATCGACCGCGAATAAACCCTCAGCCGTACGAAAAAAGCGTTGCGATTGAATGCACAGCTCACCTTAACTAAGTATTTACATAATATGGACCATGCAATTACTTCCATTGTCAATTCAACTCAACAGCGTATTCAGGTTGCTCGACCACAACTGTTAAATCCAGTTATTCCAGTTGGCCGGGGCGCCAGCTGCCCCGAAAGACGAATTACCTGACTCAGTGTCCGCTCGGGAACGGAGTCCCATCTTCATGGTCAGCAGGCGGTTTAGTTACATCCGATGCGCATTGTCCACGCAACCCAAGAAGACGCTATGTGACCGAGAGCGCATCCGCTCATCATTAAGAAACGATGGGCGGGAAATGAGCACAGACGATGAGACCCCTGGGTGTGCTCGGATAAAGTAGGAAGTCCTAGCTGAAGAAATCCCAGCAAGTCCCTCCTTACAACAGAGAAGCCCAGCCTCGACGATAATCACATTTGGAGAACGGTCAAGAAGGCTACACAGCCCAAACGGTCTAACTCTCTCTCAAGGTAGATCTATTTATATTTTAAGTTGACTGGCACGAAAACAGCCTGGCGTCCCCTGTTTTTTCTTCTTCTTCGGTTAACCTGCACAGAGCAAAGGAGACTGCCAACCAAAACGCGGTAGCCCAAGAACGCTTTAATCCACGGAGATATGTTTGGTTTCGCTTTGCTTGTGTCAGCATCAGCATCTTCTCTCCTCTCTCGGTGCGCCCGAGGCGTTCAGCGGACGACGCGTTTCCCAATCCCGCGCCATCTGGTGGACAACCTTGGTACGTGCATGTGTTTCCTCTTCACCGTAGGCTACTAACCATCTTATTTGTATAGTAGCCTACTACTAACTGGAGGGAGAGACTGTTGGAAAGCTGGTAAACGCTATTTTGTGAACGCTTGGAAAAGAGTAAAAAAAATTACTTGAGAAATTAATAATTATTATATGAATATTGTATTTCAAAACAAAGTTGCGCACCACACATTGGAAGCCCACGCCTCTACTCCCAAGAACACCACATGAAAGACTTCTCAGCAGTCCCAACGAGATATAGGCGACATATTGGAAGTTCAGTATGGAACTGATTTCTTCAACCAATTGTTTTTTTTAATTATATTTCGATTATAATTCCAGATCGTCCACAGCAGTAGGTTACATTTCTTTTTCACAACCTGATCTAAAACAAATGATGACACAAGCCATCCTAACGTCTATCAAAGGCAAAATGGCAAGAGTCAATATGTTGAGCCCCCTCTACTAAGAACCGCTTGCTTTACAACGAAGCAATTCCTCCGGCCAGTTTTCATTCCTACATACCTTGGATCACTCTGTCTTCTGCTATTTGCCTGGCAAACTGTCCACGTAAATTAAAATATATGTTCATATTTGTGGATAGTGCACCGCTGTCTCCTCCGCCAGCAGGTCCGTAGCGAGGAGCCTGCTGTCACTTGTGCATCTTCCTCAGTAAGCTGCGCTTCGACATGCAGTACCGTCCTCCTGGAAAACGGACCAACGTCATCACTTTAGAGCCCACACTGCCACTTACGCTTCCCCATGATTTCAGTCCTTTATTAATCCCTCATCTTGACTCCCTCCTCCGTCTCTGCCCCCCCGCCCCCCCCGCCACAGACTCCTTTCCCCTTCACATCAGTTATTCATTCTTTGCCTGGAAATGTTGCGTCGAGTTGAGCACATCGACATTATGTGATGACGGACATGATTTTGGGTGGACTAAGGACTAAAAATCGAACTCAAACACAAGCACAATTTCATTAACGTGCGCATGGTCGCGTAAGTCTATTCGTGGCTGTTTATCGTGTGTGTGTGTGTGTGTGTGTGTGTGTGTGTGTGTGTGTGTGTGTGTGTGTGTGTGTGCGTGTGTGCGTGTGTGTGTGTGTTTTCAGGACAAATTGATTTTATATTTTTACCCAACAACTCTAAACCACACTCCTGTATTGCTTTCTTACTCCTGGGCTCCAGCCCTTCTGGCATCTCGTTTCACGAAGACATTAAATACATTTATCTTTCAAATAATAAAAACATATGAAAAGAAAAAGCCTTAACTTACTCCCCCCATCAGAACATACTTAACTTGTTTGACATTGTATATAACCATTTACTGTTATTAATAGTAACTATTATAATATGATATGATATCTTTATATGATCTTTGTCCACACATAGAACATGTCTACCAGAGATGAATACAAACTGTCACAACATGCAGATGAATGCATGAAATAAATGGTGGCCGTATGGTTGTTTGATTGCAGACCCGGTCTCTTCGGTCAAAGAACTATCAGCACCGATAGTCCCACATGTGCCCGGTGAAGTCACGACGAGGGTCCGTCCAGGATACGCTGTGGGCCTACGGAGCGCTGAACCAGCAGGGGGGCGAGTTGAGGTCCTCTCAGCCCTCAGGACAGAACCGCGAGCCTCCCCCCAGGGTGCTTGCTCCTCATGCTCCCGTGGTGCCTAGCCAACAGCAGGGGGCACAGGTTAGTCTCCGTGGAAACGGGACGCGGGGATGGTGTGTCCGCAACTGTCCACAGACGGACAGATGGAGACATGCAGCGTCACCTCCTTCGCGCGCTCTGCAGACACGCGCTCTGTGACTAACGCGCTCATGAGTCGTGCTCATCGCTGTTCGTAGGTGATGCGTTGTCAAACGCGATTTGGTTAGACGGAGCAATGCGCCGCCTGCTTCGCATCTACTAAATGGTGTTTTGGTAAGAAACGGGCATCATGGCGTCAGTCCAGCCGTCCGGGTTTTAAATAAACCACACCGACTCTTGCCAATCACACCTCGCCGGTCAACACACCTCACCTGTCCCTCAAATATCACAGTTGCAGGACAGGAGACATAATCACACGCATCCACAACAACTCTTGATGGGACATCTCTGTCAGACGCACTCTTGCTTCACAGCGTTTGGACCAGTTCAACACCATTGTAGATCATGTAACAGAGGTCTAGGGGCTGTGGGCGATCCTACCTCCACGCGTTGTTCTCAGGGTTGTACACCTCCATGGTCTTCAGGTTGACGACGCCATCGGACCCCCCCACGGCCAGCAGGGCTCCGTTGAAGACCACCAGCGACACCTGAGAACAGCGCCGGTCAGCTCACCGTTTGAGTTGTACCTCCATGTTGTTTATTTCTGGGTAGGATTGTTCTAGATACCGGACAACACGCATTGCTTATTTAGGTGTTTATAAAGGCTAGTAGATAATCAAGGATGATAAGTTGTAGCAATATATAAAAACGTATAATCAGTGCAATATATGATTATAATAGATATGTGTGTATAAGTATAAATAAGTATATAAGGAATACATAGTATATAAGTTCAAGTAGTAATATGTAAGTACATGCAGTAATACACAAGTATGTAAGTTCTGCTAGATCCCGAGGTCATCCGGTCAGGCGGGTCAGGTGGGTCAGGTGGGTCAGGTGGGTCCGGTGGGTCCGGTGGGTCCGGTGGGTCTGGTGGGCCCGGTTGGTCAGGTGGGTCAGGTGTGTCAGGTGGGTCCGGTGGGTCTGGTGGGCCCGGTTGGTCAGGTGGGTCAGGTGGGTCCGGTGGGTCTGGTGGGCCCGGTTGGTCAGGTGGGTCAGGTGGGTCAGGTGGGTCAGGTAGGTCCGGTGGGTCCAGTGGGTCAGGTGTGTCAGGTGGGTCCGGTGAGTCAGGTGGGTCCGGTGAGTCAGGTGGGTCCGGTGGGTCAGGTGGGTCCGGTGAGTCAGGTGGGTCAGGTGGGTCCGGTGGGTCCGGTGGATCTGGTGGGCCCGGTTGGTCAGGTGGGTCCGGTGGGTCAGGTGGGTCCGGTGGGTCAGGTGGGTCAGGTGGGTCAGGTGGGTCCGGTGGGTCAGGAGGGTCCGGTGGGTCAGGTGGGTCAGGTGGGTCCGGTGAGTCAGGTGGGTCCGGTGGGTCAGGTGGGTCAGGTGGGTCCGGTGGGTCCGGTGAGTCCGGTGGGTCCGGTGGGTCAGTAGGGCTCCCACCTGGTTCCTCTTGCAGCTCATGCGCTTCACGGGGCTCCACCTCATGGCGTCGGGGTCGAAGCGCTCCACCGCACTGAGGTCCAGGTGGAGCTCGTCCCGCCCCCCCGCCACGTAGATCCGGCCCAGGTACGCGGTGCAGCCCGCGCCCTCCCTGGGACTCCTCATGGGGGGGCAGATGGACCAGGAGCCGTCCTCAGGGCTGTAGCGTTCCACTGGGACGGAGAGGACATGCTGAGACTTGTTGAGGATGGATGTTAAAACAATGTTCTTTTAAAGGGTTCTCTCCCGGCACGTCTTGAAGTCCGGACGCTTGATGACGCTCGGTTCATTGAAAAGGCTGAAATGAACATGACAAATGTTATTCTAATTGTTTGGATCTTAGGGCCTAGGTGTGACGCTGTTCATTACTGAACTGTCCTCTCTGAGTGACATGCCTTTGGAATGAGCGTAGACACACGTAACACACTTTCTCTAACAGCAACACAAACGTTCACCGTTAGCATGGTGGTCATTTTGGGTTCACTATCATACTTTGAGACAATGGGACATTTTGCAGTAAAGGTTTGTGCCATTGATCAAATGATAGGACACATGTACAAAGAGAGTTGATGAGAGAGGCACCGACAATGTTGTAATTGACATGTCAACCTGAGTTCAGGACCATGTGTCCATCATGGCCCCCCCATGACGTACAGGTGACCCCCCAGCACGGCTCTGGTGGGGTCTCACCTGAGTTCAGGACCATGTCTCCATCATGGCCCCCCATGACGTACAGGTGACCCCCCAGCACGGCTCTGGTGGGGTCTCACCTGAGTTCAGGACCATGTCTCCATCATGGCCCCCCATGACGTACAGGTGACCCCCCAGCACGGCTGCCCCCGCCCGGGAACGTCTGGTCCTCATCGAGGCCTGTCTGCTCCATGAGTTCATCATCGGGTCATACCTGGGGGACGAAATGATAACAATACTAATAATTACACTTTATTTTTATCGCACCTTTGACAATAAAAAGCAGGGAAACATGAACAAGACGAGGACATAGGAGGAGGGAGGGGAGTAATCAAATACAGGAAATGAACAACGAATACAGGTGAGACTGGGGACATCAAATATCCTAGACTATATAGGATATCTGAAACGACAATGTTCTCAGGAAACTATTTGCAAATGGTCTTCCACAATGTGTTCACAGGGAGTTTGGAATAAGCTACACTTCCAAGCGGTTGAGAGTCTTTGGTGCAGAACACGTTGAGTCAGAACAGCTTGTGGTTGGCGTACCTCTCGACTGTGCTGCTGGCAGCGATGCCGTCCCAGCCTCCGATGGCGTACAGGTATCCATCCATCTCCAGCAGACATACTCCAGTGCGGGGGCCGCTCAGTGGGGCTATTTCTACACTCCAGACATCCGTGTGTGGGTCGTACCTGAGAGAGAGAGAGAGAGAGAGGAATCGCTGCTGCTAGTCCAACTTGACTTCAACCAACACTCGGGATGTTATCCTAGTTGTTCATTGTGTTTCAGACTGTGTCACTTTTGATATGAAAAGTGATCAAATCCCATATAGTATGGAGTGTTGCTCCTGTTCCTCAGTGTGTGTGTGTGTGTGTGTGTGAGTGTGTGTGTGTGTGTGTGTGTGTGTGTGTGTGTGTGTGTGTGTGTGTGAGTGCCTGTGTGTGCCTGTGTGTGCCTGTGTCAGAAAGATGAGGCTCTTGAGTAGCCATAAACATCCCTGTGTAATTTGCCTGTGCTTCCCAAATTCAGCGGGAGGTCGTGTTCAACATCAAGTGTTTCCACCACTCAGAGACATGAGTCAGCTCCTGTACACTCTACTCATCCACTGTGACTGGAGAGAGAGATCTGGGGGCAAATATTATGAACCGGGCCAGTGGGTCAGGTTTGTTGCTGAACAGTGAACTCTGGTGGTGGGCCAAGGGGATAGCAGTCATAAGAGGGATAATTAGGGAAAGCTTGGGAATGTGGCGAACCATCATGATGGGAGCGATCAAAGATCAAATGTGAAAAAAAGATGGGGTGAGCAAAACGAGAATTTCTGTCACAGTGGTAGACAAATGAGGTCCGTCTTTCTCTCCAGAGATGACTTTTATGTGTTGAGATACTGAACAACACACAGGTGTTCCCCACAAGATGGAGGCTCTAGTGTTAACTGTTCCTCACAAAATGGAGGCTCTAGATAGTGTTAACTGTTCCCCACAAGATGGAGGCTCTAGATAGTGTTAACTGTTCCCCACAAGATGGAGGCTCTAGATAGTGTTAACTGTTCCTCACAAGATGGAGGCTCTAGATAGTGTTAACTGTTCCCCACAAGACGGAGGCTCTAGATAGTGTTGACTGTTCCTCCCAAGATGGAGGCTCTAGATAGTGTTAACTGTTCCCCACAAGATAGAGGCTCCAGATAGTGTTTTTGCTACAGTCCAGTGTGGCTGTCGGCTTCAGTCACCACATGGTGCCCGCCTGTCTACACCAGTTGTTGAAATAATCTGTCCCCAACTGCAAGACACACACACACATGAATGTGCACAACCGCACCCACACTCCCACACAGAATGCATCATCATCAACGCTTGCATGCAGGCTCGCGTGCACACACACACGCACACAAACGCACACACAAACACAAATGCACACACACACACACACACACACACACGTATGAAATAATTTTTCTGCAGTATTAACGGTCGTGAATGATAATTAAGTTTTTGAGCTCAAATGGGTAAATCACAAAGCTCAAAATCAAATTGTTTATTTTCACCCTGTCCTAAAAAATGTTGTTTGAAGTTGGGATTATTTCAGTACAGGACATTTGTTTAGAATTAAAAAATTAAGAATTAGACTTTTTATGGGATTCAAGGAAACTGGAAAGCTTTGCATTTAAAGGCTTATACTTCAAAGACATGGGGGTTGGAAGGAGTGAAAGGAAATATACAATGATTTAATATTAATGCAGGGAATTTAATTCTAATTGATAGGTGGAAAAAAACAGAAAATGGGACAGAAATAGTGCAAGGAAAGCTTTTGATGACCTACCTCTCCACGTTGTCGTAGCAACGGATGCTGTCCTGTCCTCCGGCTGTGTACACCTTGCCGTCCAAGGTTCCCACTGCTACGTTGCCACGGCGATTGACCAGAGGTGCTGCCATCCTCCACTCGTTGTATTCAGGATAGAACTGTTCGACCGGGCAAGACGGCTCATCCTGAGTCCATCCCGCCACTGGGAGGAGAAGGAGGCGAGGACACAAAACCTTGTCAAAAGCTTTACTGTTGACTTTTGTTTCTTTTCCCCTCTCTGAGTACATTCAGAATTAGGGATGGTCTAGGTAAAAGGTACAGGGTGGGGGTGGACTGTTTGGTCCAGGGTACACGGGCGTAAGGTTCCGTGTATGGGATTGTGTGCTTTTTACGTATTGTAGAGTGCGTTTGCAAAAAGAAAAAGTGTGTAATAAAGAATATTCAGAGTGAATGATGGGGAAGGGGGGTGATGGAAAAACCCGGGGAGTTAACGGGGGAGGGATTTTCAGGGGTGTCCAGGGAAGCTGGGCTGGGCTAGAGGACAGGACGGGATGGAGAGGGATGGTTTAGGGCGTGTCTGGAGTCTCAGTTGCTGTTCATGTTTTGTTGAGTGATTTCTCCCCGGGCGTGCATCATTAAACATCATTCGCATCGGGCAAAGTCGTTGATTTCTAATCATTGTGAGATTGGAGTCAACGCAAAAAAAGAGAAACCTTTGATGGTACTAGACAGACTACTTAGATGACTCTCAGTGCTGCCGGGGATGTTCACTCAAGGTCGTCCTAGCAGACATTAGCAAGCGGCACTTCATCTGAGACAATATGATCTACGCTTCGCAAAAAGACCACGGAGAGAGCGTTGTTTATGGATATGCCACTGACTCAACACGCCGAGTGTCCAGAGTGCTCAGACTGGTGCTCAGACTGGTGCTCAGACTGGGGCTCAGATTGGTGCTCAGACTGGGGCTGGGTGGCTCGGGAGGCATTGAGTCGTGTGTTCGCCACTTCAACAGTGCATTCCGCATCGCTTTCCATTTGCTTCACGGGGCTTTTTCCAAAGTCATCCCTTTTCAATTCGTGTTCAAATATATTTTTTTAACCTGTTCTCCTGAGTGTGTTTTTCTATGCATCCCTGTGAATGTTGTCATAAAAATTGGGAGAAACTTATTTCAAAATAAATGTGTGCGCTTATGTTGTTTTTCAATGTATGTGTTTTTGAATGTCTTGTGAAATCATCGAAAATAAATAAATAAAGCAAACAAATTCAGGACATACTTCCCTGACTCATGGAACTGGTCAGGGGAGGGACTGGTCAGGGGACTGGTCAGGGGAGGGACTGGTAAGGGGAGAGACTGGTAAGGGGACTGGTCAGGGGATGGACTGGTCAGGGGAGGGACTGGTCAGGGGAGAGACTGGTCAGGGGAGGGTCGGGGAGGGACTGGTCAGGGTTAAGGGACTGGGGACCGACCTGCCAACATGGTTTCCTTGAGGACGTCTCTGGGGGCCACTTTGCAGTGCTGCCTGCGCAGGGCCAGGGGGCCCGGTTGGTCCTTCTGGGGGGTAGGGGCCCCCGGCCCTCTGATGAGCATGTGACGGGACTCCGGCTCCTCGAGAGGAGAGTTAGATGTTAGAGGGACAGAGAGGAGAGTTAGATGTTAGAGGGACAGAGAGGAGAGTTAGATGTTAGAGGGACAGAGAGGAGAGTTAGATGTTAGAGGGACAGGGAGGAGAGTTAGATGTTGAGGGACAGAGAGGAGAGTTAGATGTTAGAGGGACAGGGAGGAGAGGAGAGTTAGATGTTAGAGGGACAGAGAGGAGAGGAGAGTTAGATGTTAGAGGGACAGAGAGGAGAGTTAGATGTTAGAGGGACAGAGAGGAGAGTTAGCTGTCAGAGGGACAGAGAGGAGAGTTAGATGTTAGAGGGACAGGGAGGAGAGGAGAGTTAGATGTTAGAGGGACAGAGAGGAGAGTTAGATGTTAGAGGGACAGAGAGGAGAGTTAGATGTTAGAGGGACAGAGAGGAGAGTTAGATGTTAGAGGGACAGAGAGGAGAGGAGAGTTAGATGATAGAGGGACAGAGAGGAGAGTTAGATGTCAGAGGGACAGGAAGGAGAGTTAGATGATAGAGGGACAGAGAGGAGAGTTAGATGTTAGAGGGACAGGGAGGAGCGTTAGATGTTAGAGGGACAGAGAGGAGAGTTAGATGTCAGAGGGACAGGGAGGAGAGGAGAGTCAGATTGTTAGAAGCCACTTTAAAATGGTGTGTTTTGAGTGATGTTTAGAAAGCAGGGAGAGAGGTGAAGTCACAGATTTTAAATGTAGAATAAATATTAGGAAGTTTACTGGTGATCTTCTCATGCTCCCAATCGAAGGCTCTATGTACATCTTTCCAACAAGATACAATTAATCTAAATTGAGATTGCATTATAATCACAGTGCTGAAAACAGTGCTGACATTATCTGTGAGGTTGTAAACAGATCTTGTTGTGTTGTTACTGGCACTCGTTACGAAAAGCGTCTATTGGGAACACATTGGAAATCTTTGGAAAGTGATTTAAAGTGTATTCCCCCACATGAACAGGAGCTGGGCTCACTCAAGTCAATGGAAGCAGCTGACGGAGAGCAAATGCTAACCAAGCAAACTCCCCAAAATCCAATTCAAAATGATGAATTTGGAACCAAGCAACTCGTAAACTCGTTAACTAGGGTAAGACAGGCAAATGCCAATTAAACATATCTCACATATCCCTTTTAGATAAGTCTGAACTTTTTGAAGTTAGTGACTGTTGTTACGTTATCTCAATTCCTAACATAACTATTTCCAAGCTTTAAGTATTTATGCATATATAGCTGATTTGTAACGCACAAAATCCAAACAATAACAATGTAATTATTTATCTCGAGGTCATCACATGTACATGCACAGCTCCAATGTTTACCTTGTTGTTCTTTACGCACGATTAGAAAATAAACTCAACACAATTACCATTGTTCATTGAACACGCCCATATTTGATCTCCTCAGCCCTTGGTCTACTCCTGTCTGGATGGACTTGAAGACCCCGCCCCTGGCAACCTTCCTGGCCGTTGTCTGGCTCTTTGCTCTCTGGGTAATCACCCTTGGCTGGCTGGGGATGGATCCTTGTAGACTAGCTGGCACAGACCTCTCTGCTGCCAGGGACAGCCCACTCAATGCCTCTTGAACCTCCAGCCACCCCCCCAACCCCCCCCCCCCTCTCCAGCTCGCTATGTAGCAGAGATACACCCCCCCACCCAACCCACCCAACCCACCCCACCCTAGGGAAACCCAAGTCACCCTCAACATGAGGCAGCTGATCCTCCAGATACATTCACCACATGACCCACCAGCACAATCATTTGACTTTGTTCAAAAGTATGATCTTGAGTGGGTGCACTCCATCATCATTTCCAGACACAGAAAGGCATAATCAATGCCTCTATTCACCCAAAGTATAGACTATATAAAGCTGAGAGCATCCACAATCCCCACAATACCCACTACAACACAGCCAGGATCGGTATAAGATGACAAGAGAAAACTGCTCCCCTTTTTTCCTGATAACAATAAGCATCTAAACCCCAGTTGGAAATGTCTGTTGCAATAACTGATTGTTCCTCTAAAAAACCCTGCAGCCTAACCTCCATCACCCTGCCGCTGCACCCGATCAACAGCAGGAGTTCCTACGAAGCACACTGATATGTTTGTATACGTCTAATTTCATTCGTATGTCGCATGTATTAAAGTCGGTCGATCCCTTTCACCGTCACACATGCAGTCTGTTACGTTGACATTGGTGGTGTCCACATACAGACACCCCCTGCACGCTTCACATTCCTTCCAGAAGGGTCCAGGTTAACTTGGCCTTGCCAGCTAATCTTTAAGTCTCCCATTCTATGTAAAGATCACATGACTCGGGCGACCCAAGACTTCTTCACTGTAGAGGTAGAGGATGTGTTGCCCATGGACAAATACATCCACTGTTGTCATCCCCTTGTTCTTTCCACACATAAATCACAGACCCAGATTTAGGTAGGGCTGTGACATTGACATTTCAGGTTCATGCCTAACTGACTGACTGAATAGCTGATCCATCTATCCATCTATACATCCACATGCCTGCCTGCCTGCCTGCCTGCCTGTCTGTCTGTCTGTCCATCTGTCTGCCTGCCTGTCTGTCCGTCTGTCTGTCTGTCTAGCTAACTAACTAACTAACTCACTCCAGTCTATCAACCATCCGATCGATTGACCTGCAGATCAACTGGTGTCGTCTTCACAGAGGAAACAGAGTTTGTTAAATGGTTCCTGTTCAATATGTTTTGGAATATTAAAAAGCCATGTCGCTACACACCAGCTGAGAGACTTCCTGGTTCCTGCAGATGGATCCAACAAGGAGAAACTCCAGAGAGATCAGGCGACCCAATGCCCAATTACCCTGATACAAGGAGGCCAGGACCTTCTGCGAGGAGCTGATGAGGAGGTACAGGAGTCACCCCAGTGAGCGCACTCTTTCACAAGCATCTGTTATAAACCCTGCCCACTGCCACCCGGCCAGGCCAGGACATTATGCTGTAAATCCTGGCCTTTAGAAGAGGTTGTAAATAGTAAGAAGATCGCTGCCTGGGCTCCCTTCCTCCTCAAGCCGTTAGAAAATAGATTCTTCCAATAGAAATAGGAGAGGTAAACAGGAAATATTGGGGACATCGCAACCTCACGGGATTAGCATGAGTTGGGAAGCGATTGGAGCATGTATTCGGGAGTCACCCCATCCATGCGATCACGCTTTGATATCAGTCTCGAATGGGATTTCATGTGCTGGGGAGATAGGTGATGAAAAGACAGCTTAGCGAGTGACTTGATGCCTTGACGTTGAAGCGGAGGCGTATAATGAGAGGGCCTGAGCATATATAAGAAGAAGCAGCAACGTGAAACACACGACAGCATGAAGACGAGGAGAGTTTGAGTGAAGGTCTACGTGCTTCCTTCTGAATGAGCGTTGAAATGTGTCTTCTCCGATAAAGGCTTGCATGAGAAGACAGTGGAGGGAAACCTCAGGGGAGTCTGTAGGTTACACTTGTACTTCAGACGAGAGTGGAAATGATAAGGACCAGGAAAAACACACACACACACACGCGCGCACACACACACACACACGCACATGTGCACAGGCACACACACACACAGGCACAGGCACACACACCCACACACACACCCACACAAACACACACACACACACACACACACACACACACACAGACACCCTGTAAAAGAAATGCTTACATGCTTGCATCTTAACGTCGTCCCACATTCCAGCATCCAGGGCCACACACACATGTATGGGGACACGGTAGCCGCCACGCAGCTGTCTGCCGGGGCTGATGACAATCCCATGAGTCACAGCCGCTAGGCGTGCCGCGCTCAAGTCCGCCCGGCTGAATCCGTGCCGTGAAGTTCCTCTCCTCAGTAACAGCCTCTGGTGACAGCAGGAAGGGGAGATATTTTTGAAGGCGCCGCAGGGGGACGAAACGGAGCGTGAATGAGAACGTTCGGGGGGCAGCATGTTTGACATTCAAACCTCGAATGTCAAACACTGTCGATCCCACAGGCGCCATCTTGTTGACATTGGCGTTGAGACGGGGTAGGGATTTAAATGGGCCTGTCAACATGTCAAGTCGTTTAATGGTTTTGTTTTTAAATCCGTTTCATGAACAGAGGCGGTGTGTGTGTGTGTAAACACTAAGAAAAGGCTACTTCATGTATTCATCACCCTTCAAACGCAGGACCATTTGTGCTGTGGCAGGAATCCCATTTGATTAATCAATCATTAAAAGACAATCACGAAAGACAAATGTAAAATAAAGTACGAGATGCTCAAATAATGAATATAGTAGTGCAGACATTTTAAATAAATAGCTCTGGCAAGCAGAAAGGTTTTGAGGCCTGATGTAACAGAATAAAGCGTTGAGGCAGACCAGTTTAATCCAGATCTGTGGCGCCTAACCAAAGGCTTCCTCACTCTGCTTGGTTCAACATCTTAGTATACAGTTCAGATCGCATTTGCTCATCATTCATCAACACGGTGCAAACAATGTCAACTTTATCCAAGTTTTAGAAACGAAAAGCCCTAAATGTGGCCTTCGCAGCAGCAAGATGGATGTACTTGAAACATTTTACAACGTGGCCATATTTGAGAAGCAGTGAAAGTGTTGAGCTAAGACAATGACCCCATTCCCTTCCTCTAAAAATACTGTACTCAACCCTGTTTCTACACACAAATAGACCACATCTTCTAGTGACTTCATCTTCTACTCCAGAAATGATGGGACAATCTCTTCCATTCTCTCTCGTTCTCATCTCAAAGCCCTAGAAATTACATCTCAAGAGGACGACACACACGGGGACTGTTTACAACTTTACAGAACGTTATCGCTGACCACGTTCATTTTCTTCAAACGTAACCCGCTGTGGGGGGTGGGGTGGGGGGGGGTGTGGGGGTGGGGTGGGTGGGTGGGAGGGTGGGGGTGGGGGGGGGGGGGGGGCTGTGACCTGTGGGCCAGACGATACTTTGCTTTAAGACTTTTACTACTCTTCTTCAAAGGTCACGCGTGAGAAATGTGTGGCCGTTGGAAGTAAGAGAATCCGGACCGCTCTCTCTAAAAGGACATCACTAAAATCCCGTACCTTGTAAAACTAAATCCCCGGGGTCCTGTTTCATGGGCCGGGGCAGCTGACCCGGGCGGCGGTGAGGGTCAGGGCGTGCGTGTGAAGCGTCCGTCTGCTGAGGGGCCGAGGGACCACATGGAGATCTCTAACTGTTGTTTGATCCTGTTTCCTGACACCAGACATGTGGATAAGGGCCGTGCCACACACCGCACTATAATTCTAAGTGGTTCTTTGATAGAGGAAGTGAAGTACGTCTTTGCCAGCCGGTGCATGACAAGACTGCTGAACAAACTGCTCCAAACCTTTTTCCAATCCTGACACATACCACAGATCACTAGGTGGAGATATACCGTTTCTCATTTACTTTCTCCAAACCTGCGCTAACATAGCTCTTACAATTCGCTGTCTGACAAGCCAATTCAGTAATTCTGTCAAATGTTATATGGGCTAATATATTCTGGCGGAGCCAACAACATCCTGTTTATGCTTTCTAAGGCATACTGACTGACTGACTGATAGATGTGACTATTTAATTGAAAAAGATTCCAAAAGATAAAACGATTACGCAGACATCACTTACTGCATTTTGGGTGGCCTGTGTGGGTTATGTTATTGTATCATGTATCGCCCTGCTCATTAAATCGTATCCATAATGATACTTGTTTTATAGATTCACTTCCCCCTTGTTTTTCTGCTCTGTGGGTGTGGTTCATTTATTGGATTGGAGGAAACATTAGTAGAATGTACAAACCACAGCCAATCCAGTGTAAACAAGGCATTGATGGGATATTCCTTTTACCGTGTTGAAAGCCATACAGAGTGCACTGAAACAAAACAGACATTTGGGTTTATTTGGTCCATGTTCGGAGACGTCAGATCACTGAACGATTAAGTGTTCATAAGAGTTCAAGTCGCTGGAAACGGCTGTGCGTCTGGTGACTCACTCACTCAGCGCTCTCAGGCGCTAACGAGACCTCTCTAATGCCCTGACATCTGCTCAAACCATCCAACAACCAATGCAAAATGTCTTCTAAATCCAGGGTTTTATGGATGACTTGAATGAAATGCGGTCGACTTGCTTTTAGAAGCGAGGGCCTGCAGGACTCTGTGGTGAGCTTTGTTGATGATCAGCTCATGTTCTCCTCAGCACGGTGTGTGTCTCCGGATGTGGGGGGGGGGGGGGATTGTCAGTACCACAAGAGTCCAGAGAGTTCCATTACCCGCTCTCTTCTCTCATGGGAACGGAAACAAACACAATAATCTGTTTACTTTGGGAGTAAATTATTTGCTTCCACATTCACCATTAGTTCACTACTGAAAGAGGACTGAAACTGAACTGTAACTGAATTACATATTAATTCGATTTTCAGTGTGATAAATTTTTTTGAGAAAAGGGATTTCAAAATGCCTATTGCTAGCAATGCTCCACGAGGAGTTCAAACAGCAAAACATGGTCATCTGTGTTTATTCTTAGCGTAAAGCATATCAATACTGCTAATGTGACGGGTAATGACAGAGGATCATATTTATCTGTTTATGTAGAGACATAAAGCACTGGGTTTTTTTGTGTTGCTTTTCTGTCATGGTTGAGAAAAAGGTGCTGGATTGATTTCTCATCGGTCCTCATAGCATGGAACAGCACATGTTGAGGTCAGAGGGGTGCCAGCTGACTGCATGGTAGTACTTGAGCGGGGAGGTCCCCAGCAACACCCCTGCTGCCTCAGACAGATGGAGTGGTCCATCTGCACTTTATGATGTAATGAGAAAGGCTACCTCTCAACCCCTGGGTTACACATGGAATACAAGTTGATGTTTCATATGTAGTACTTTTTTAATAGTATTTTCTTTAAGGCATTAAAACCTTAAATGTGTGTGTGTGTGTGTGTGTGTGTGTGTGTGCATACGTGCATGCATATGTGTGTGTGTGTGTGTGTGTGTGTGTGTGTGTGTGTGTGTGCGTGTGCGTATGTGTGTGTGTGTGCATGCGAGCGTACATGAATGTGTGTGTGTGTGTGGGTGCGTGTGTGTTTGTGTGTGTGTGTGCATGCGAGCGTACATGAATGTGTGTGTGTGTGTGGGTGCGTGTGTGTGTGTGCATGCGAGCGTACATGAATGTGTGTGTGTGGTGGGTGCGTGTGTGTTTGTGTGTGTGTGTGCATGCGAGCGTACATGAATGTGTGTGTGCGTGTGGGTGCGTGTGAGTTTGCGTGCATGCATATGTGCATGTGCGTGTGTTCCTGTGTGTTTATGTATTCTAAATGTCACCAGCAGTTTGTTGGTAATGTAGTCATGTGACCCATGTGTCCGTCCCTTTGTTCATCGCATGTGATGACACCGTAGGCCTATATTACAGGTTCAGCTCCCCCATTCAGTTGGATGGCCGCAGGGGGCTTCAGTAGGCACATAAACACGACAAGACACGGGAGAAAGGTCCAGGAAGAGAGAATATAAACATGTCTTGAAATAGAAAGGGACTATGACCTCACTAATGTACAGTGACGCAAATATTATGACAGGGTAGAAATGTATGTGCCTCTATCTCTCTCTCTCTCTCTCTCTCTCTCTCTCTCTCTCTCTCTTTCTCTGTCTCTCACTCTCTTTGTGTTTGTGTTCTATCGTTATTGTTCTCCTAACATTTCCTGGAGACCTGAGTGAAAGCTCATGTGTTTAATGTAAATATTTCCTTCTCTGCAAAGGGATGTTCCCCTTTAAAGATATCGACTAGGCTAATTGGTCAGTAAGACGTGATTGGCCATCTGTGAGTGTTTCATATTGGTCTGTTTTAAACCAAGTAAAGAGATGGAGGTGCATTTTCACAGCCCACGCACACTATTCAGACTGACGGATAGAGGATAATTACGATAAGAGAAAGAAAACAGATCAAGCCCTAGTGATTCCAGATGATGGTCGTCTTGCGCCCTCAAGTGGCAATAGACTGTCAGGGCAAGACATACGATTATTAATAATAAAATTAAACGAAAATAGCTGACGACGAGGGGCCCATTTCCCTGATGCGTGGGAGCCTGCCTGTTTTAGCCACCATTAAGTACTGCTAGGCCCTTTGGGTTTACTATAGAATAGAATATACAATAGAATAGAATGCAGAACTTGGAATAAAGATCTTATTTTATGGTAATGAATGGACCTGCAATGATAAGCCT
Source organism: Lota lota (assembly GCA_026745465.1). Lineage (NCBI taxonomy): Eukaryota > Metazoa > Chordata > Actinopteri > Gadiformes > Lotidae > Lota > Lota lota. The sequence continues at coordinate 1,008,084 of JACYXH010000100.1, read as the reverse complement.
ATAATTATTCCTAGATGTGGCCTTTATTATATTTATGTCAAATGTTGTTTACCATTTTATGTGCATTTTTGGTAAATTAAATTACATTTAACTGAGTTAAAGGCCTTAATAAGACGGCTAGGCCACAGTTCAGCACCATCAAAGCATTGTATCCGCAGGTAGAATGTGGATCGTCTCAGAATCCAGAGATGTGGCTGTCCACCTAGGTCTGAATTTACACAGCCCCTCCGAAATGTGCTGAGCAACGAAACGATGAGTCGCTTCCAGAGAAAACGTGGGTTGCCGTCACTCCCACGGTCAAAAACCAACACAGGAGACACACGCCAGCCTGCCAGAATCACAACAAACACACAGTCAGTGTGTGCGTGTGCGTGTGTGTTAGTGTGTTTGTGTGTGCGTGTGTGTGCATGTGTGTGCGAGTGTGTGTATATGTGTGTATGTCTGTCTGTCTGTGTGTGTGTGTGTGTGTATGTGTATGTGTGTGTGTTTGTGTGTGTATGTGTGTGTGAGCATGTGTGTGTGTGTGTGTGTGTGAGCGTGTGTGTGTGTGTATGTGTGTGTGTGTGTGTGTGTGTGTGTGTGAGTGTGTGTGTGTGTGTATGTGTGTGTGTTTGTGTGTGTGTGTGTGTGTGTGTGTGTGTGAGCATGTGTGTGTGTGTGTGAGCGTGTGTGTGTGTGTGTGTGTGAGCGTGTGTGTGTGTGTGTGTGTGTGTGTGTGTGTGTGTGTGTGTGTGTGTGTGAGTGTGCGTGTGTGTGTGTGTGTGTGTATGTGCTCGCAGGCTGATCGCAGGCTGGTGTTTGTTAATAAATAGCTCAGAAAGATAGGGTATTTATTCACGGCTTCAGCAGCAGCCTTGTAAGTCTGGCAGAACCCGCCAGAGCTGTGGAGCAGCGCTGATTAAAGAGGGATGTGGAACTCGTGTCAGGGGGCCTACGGGCTCGCTGCCAAGGCTGTCAGCCGCTCAGGTGTCAGCGGTCGGCCGCGGCAACGAGAGCAGAGAACAGGAGATCAACAGGTAGAGGGGTGTCACAACCCAGAGAGGAAGGCTGCACTCACCACTGTACACCTGGACAAGAACAAACAGGTAAGATGTTTATCTCTGCGTATGTTTTCTCCTCATTAGACTGAAGGACAGCTCTTAGGATTGAAGAGTTAAGAGTTTTACAGACATCAGGATCTCTGCGGAGGATTGGATCAATAGTTAGTGATCAACACACACTAATGAGCAAGAATGGTAAGCATAAGCCTGAAGAGGGGGATTTTGTACATACATGATAGGAGGGATTTTAAAGGTTACCATCGTTGACACACATGTCATCTACTTTAATCTGCATGTGTACGTGGCAATTAAATATCATGACTCGTGTAAAATAACAGCTTAAAAATAGCAGTAAAGTGTCGCAATAAACGGTTAATGAATGGAAAACCACAAGAAAAAAAACCAGCTAGGATTTATAATAATGAGACATTGTTACGGACTGTTGTTGGAGGGAAAAAATAAAGACCTGAAACGGCTGACCACAGTACATCTTCAAAAGACAAAATACAACTTAGTTAGGAGTTTCCTTCGGCTGACTCATCCTTTAACCAATAGAGCTGCTGCACATCCTCTGGTTTCTGCATGTTTACTAAGTAAAGCCGTCTGTTGGTCCTCTAAAAATAAACCCTGCTAATATTCCCACCATGTGCTCCAAGCAGCCGCTACAAGGTGCAGGAACCACATGGTCGCCGCATATGACTAGATAAGGATACTGAACCACATTGCCTTGGTTCGTGGTGAGCGGTCGGAATAGTAGATTGCATTACAGGCAGACTATGGTCACCAGTGTAACGATAAGGCCCATCTGTCACAAGCTGAGCTGAGGTCCACTCATGCATGCAGGTGAGCTTGGGTTACTGTTCCCTGCTCGTCAGCCTGTCTGCTTCCAGTTTCAGAACCACTCAGCCCCACAGATGACAAAGCACTGTGATTGAGTTGCAAACGCTGCAGCCAATCTGCTGACAGTGAGAAACACTGGACATATGTTAACTTATGGGGGGCTTGCCAACAGTAACACAGTCTATTACTGTGTTACTCTACTCCTACTGGAGTAGGGATGTAGGATAATTGAAAAGAATATTGAAAAACGTATTTACAGCAGCCTGTACCTGCATATGCTTTTAGCAGTCATCATATTACTCACAACCCTGATGCACATTTTGCTTGAAGTTTACACTTTCAGCAACAAATGAAGGAGAAAAATCATTTTGAATCATTTTGTCCGATGAAAAGGCCCATATGGACTGAAAAGTATCTCACGATGCAGGTCAACTTTCCACTCGACAAATAAACGTTGTTTCCTCTACAGACTATTGATTTACCAGTCCGAGTAAATCAAAGCTTTCCTCCTTGTCCACTGATCGCGTGACCAAACTGAACCACAATCAACACGCTGTGTTGTTAAGCGAATGCAAAACGCTTCGCTGGGCCTCACAGAGGACTAATCAAGGGCTTTGGTTCAATAGGAAGATCTCTGTCACACGAGGGGGAAGGAGTGATGACGTGATGGCTTCTTCTGGAGCCGAGTCACCACGACGCCTGATGAGGAGGACCTGCAGCAGCAGAACTCTGCTCCGTGACCTCCTGTACAAGGGAGACTCACCCGTAGGTGCTCACACTCACCCGAAGGTGCTCTCCATGACCCCCTGTACAAGGGAGACTCACCCGTAGGTGCTTCACAACAAGCACCTTGCTTCCAGCCGTTTAACAGGCTGTGTTTCTCCTCACTAGCGTGCACATAGATACATATTTCATATTACTGCCCTGGACCTTCTGCTGCGACACACATTTCCCATCTGGGATTAATACAAGTACAATTCTATCTTTATAGATATCAGTGTACTGGCGTCATAACAGAGTTGGCTTTTCTTCACTCTTTTGCAATTCTCGACTCGTGTACAATAAGCAGTGTTTGGTTTGTTAGCAGGTCCCAGGTGAGCTAGGCAGAGATCCCAGGCTTATCCAGTCCATAGCCAGTCTGATCAGAGGCCAGAGTCAGCTGCTGCTCCTGGAGAGACCTGATGCCGTGGAGGACTACAAGGTCAGTGAGCTGCCTGTCATTCTGGCAACATGACACCCTGCTGGGTCGGTCTGAGACACAGTGGAAGATAACCCATTGTCACATGCGGACACACACACGCACACACACACGCACACACACACACACACACACACACACACACACGCGCGCGCGCGCATGCAAACACACATACACATAGACAACACACACGCACAAACACACACACACGAACGCACAGACACACACACACGCACCCACACACACACAAAACAACCAAATCAAAATTTGACCTCAATGGGAAAATATCAATAAATATTTGGTATATATCAATCATATATTTTATATATCATATATATATCAATATCGATAAATGTTATCTACACTAGGCTAATACAATGAACAGGATTCAGGAGGTGTGTTAGGACATCTGAGCACAGATCCTGTGGACAGATAACAAGCTGTCAATTAAGCATCTCCTGGCATGCAAACAAAGAACATGAAATCCGACCACAGAGCTTGCGTTCCAGTGTCAAGTCTGAACAGTGCGTCTGGATGCAGTGCGTCGAGACGCAGTCACCTGGACGCAGTGCGTCTGAACACAGTGCGTCTGAACACAGTGCGTCTGAACGCAGTGCGTCTGAACGCAGTGCGTCTGAACGCAGTGCGTCTGAACACAGTGTCTGTGGTGTGATCTGCTGCTTCTGATCTCAAGAGTTATATTGAAAGTGTATCTGAGACAATGGAGGCAGAGAGAGAGACAGAGAAAGAGAGAGAGAGAAAGAGAGAGAGACAGAGAAAGAGAGAGAGAGAGACACAGAGAGAGAGAGAGAGAGAGAGAGAGAGAGAGAGAGAGAGAGAGAGAGAGAGAGAGAGAGAGAGAGAGAGAGAGAGAGAGAGAGAGAGAGAGAGAGAGAGCGAGAGAGAAAGAGAGACACACACACACACACACACAGATAGTGAGAAGTGAGAGTAAACTGTGTTAGGATCCATATGACAATTAGTCTCACAGAGCAGAAACAATAAGTACTGCGCAACATGAGTTCAACTCATATTGGGACATCTGATGGTAATTTCTAGAACCTCCGCATCACCAAAACGTATTTCCCTTTGAGAGACACAAACCAGACCTGTCTTCACCTTGGATCTTAAACACAGCTAATGGGGATAAGAGTCACTTTGCTGTCTTTCATTTAATTTGAGACAATCAAAGACTCCTTGGACTTTGCTTTGATCGATGATGAGAATCTGTTTATATTCCCGGGTCCTTTCTACATTGTTCCCTGGTGAACACTTTCAATCTGAGTAATAATAAATGGCCCCATTTCTCTGGTTGTTTCCTGCAGCTTAACAAGCTGCCGGTCCGTTCAAAGGGAGCTGGTACCGGCCAGCTGTACCTGCCGAGGGTCCCTAGAAAGCCCTCCAACCTGGCCTCAATGAGGGCGTCTCTGAGGAACTCCTGTCCCTACCTGTACGACCAGCGCAGAGGCAGTTTGTCCTCCGTGAGCTCCCAGAAAACCGGCAACTGGAATAAAAAGCAGGTCATTAACGACAAATTGGGTTTGACGTTTATGGTAAACAGATTTGTGTGGGTTGACGTATTTCGGCCCAACGTTATTGACCAATTGGAATCCAGCATTCAGCGACGCTGCGTTAAAATATAACATGGCCGTGTCTTATGATCTGATGACCTCTCTTCTGATTACAGAGCAACCTTAAGGCCCTTGCGGAGGCTAAGAAATCCAACGTCACGGTGATGATGACCTACCTGGGGCGGCGCCACGCTCGCTCCGGTACAGACTCCTTACAGGATGAGCTCCGGGTCCTCCAGCAGGTGAACGGAGGGGAGAACATCTGTGTTTTCAAAGGCACGGTGACACCGGGGGGTAAGCACCGTGAAATGTACCGTGAAATTCAGCATTCCGCCATTCAGCCCACGCTTCCATCCGCGCCACATTGAATCACTTGGAGTGCAATCATTGTGTTAAAAGGTTTCGTTTTTCTTTTCTTTTTTGGCAGCGTTAAAGCCACGCTGTACCTTTAAACGAACGCTGCCGACCGTGAATGGATTGTCAGCATCATGTGCCCTTCTAGATTTCCTTTGCTTGATTTCGTGCTCTCAACCTCAAGGGGTTCGTTGTTGTCTTTCCGGGTTCTCATCCTGTAGAGCAGTTCCAGTTCCTCTCCCAGAGACACAGGGGCTACCCCTTCAGCGCCACCATGTACGTGAATGGCCTGATGGCCGCCCGGATCAGCTCCTGCTGCGAGTACCGCTACTCCCCCGGCTTCCAGCAGGGCCGGAGGAGCTGCTTCAGACTGGCCTGGCTCTCCGGAGGACTGCCCTGCCACAGGTGTCTGCCTTCCGCTTACCTTTCATGAGTACTTGACTTAAGGTGGGGGGGGGGGGGGGGGGGGGGGGGGGGGGGGGGGGTGAGAGGGGGGGGGTGAGGGTGAGGGTGGGGTCAAGAGTTCAAAGGTCTTATGGCCTGCTGGTCTTAGTCTGGATGTTCCTGAACTGTTTGCCACACGGTGACTGGGTGACGGTTTGTGGCAGGACTGGCTGATGACGCGGGGTCCACTTCCCACCCCCCACCGAGATCAAACCATGATATTACAGATCAATATTCGCCATCTGCAATAATATGAACTCAACCGTTGAGTCTGTTTTCTTATTTATTGTATCTTACCTTGTGTTATTATATCTGCTCTTTGACATTATATATTGCTTTTATACCGCCGCTTTGTGCCATTGCACTCTCCCCTTTTGCTGCTGTAACACTGCCATCGTCTCCACCGTGGGATTAATAAAGGCTGTTATGAAACAGAACAGAAAGCACAAAGCACACTACCTTTTCCCATCACATTTAGTTTCACCATAGATGAAGTGCTAGAATGCATGTTTTTTCTTCTAAAGATGCATTAGATGCATTAGGGATGTGTGGGGGTAATATAAGATGCCTGATTAATTCACTGTACCCTGGCTGTGGAATCGTGTTGTGAGAAGAAATATGAGTCAAAATACGAGCAGAGCCTTTCTCATCTCTTTCAGATGTACAAGTCTTCGAAACAAATACGGCTCCTGCCAGCAGCTGAACAATGGCACAAAAGATAATTCAATTCCCCCACTAGACCGGAGCGCTGGCAAAGGTAGAAAGGCTGCAAATGAGTGTCTCAATTTTCCATGACTTCCTCTGCTTATTCATCAAAACATTTCTTGAGAGCAGGCCCACATCTTTGTTTCCAATGGACAGTTTCCACGACAAAATACCACACAGAGCACTTTTCTTAAACTCTCGTCTAATTCCCTTGGAGTAGACACCGCTGAGCACAGTGGGTCGGCCCCCCTGCTCCTCCCCGCAAAACCAGAGAAGAAGAAGAAGAAGAAGAAGAAGAAGAAGACGTTGCGGCAGAGGACGGGGGAACACAGCAGGGTGGTCAGCTGTCCGTCCACAGACAGCGAGGAGGACCCAGCGCCGGCAGCCGCTAAACACTCCTCCAAGCCCAAGAGGCGTGAGGGCCGCTCTGGTCCAAGGGAGTACAAGGGTGAGACGGGGGGCACCGGCGGAGAGGGGAAGAAGCAAGGCAGTCAGGTGGACCCCAAGGGGTCCAAGGTGCCAGGTGGCTGCGACGACAGAACCTCGACACACAAACAGGTCCAAGCAGACCAGGAGTCACCCGGCCAGGTCAGGACCCCGCGTGACGGGCGGGGGGCCGTGGACTCCGGTGAGTAGTGATCATCTGTCTTCAAGTGTCTCTGCTTCCTGCGCTGGTGTGGTCACCGGTCTGTCACCACAACAGCGCACGAAGCACAGGACCTGGCAGCAGACGAGGTCGGCCACAGGAGCGGTTTTCCTTTAGATTTGTTTTTTAACGGACAGAAGTTTCCTTTCTCCTCCTTGTTTTGGTCTCACTCCAAGTCGGTCCGCAGGACGAGGAAGCCCTGACGAGGCACAAAGTAGAAAGAAAGACGGAGCCCGGAACAAATGAGAAAAGCAGAGATGGGGATGGAACCAAGGACTACTATGAAGAGTGTTTGGACATGAGTGCTGCGCTGGAGCGCAGCCCAAACCAACACAACTGGTTCAAGGCAAACAGTATGTATAATGTGAACCCAGTGACTGGACCATTCAGTTCTTACATAATACACTCCAGCACTTTATGGTGAATTATGTAAGCTGTAGTATATATCACCATGAACTACACCATGATTTACACCATGAACTACACCATGATCTGCAGCATGAACTACACCATGAACTACACCATGATCTACACCATGAACTACACCATGAACTACACCATGAACTGCACCATGATCTACACAATGAACTGCACCATGATCTGCACCATGAACTACACCATGAATTACACCATGATCTACACAATGAACTACACCATGATCTACACTTTGATCTACACCATGAACTACACCATGATCTACACCATGAACTACACCATGAACTGCACCATGATCTGCACCATGATCTACACTATGATCTACACCATGAACTACACCATGAACTACACCATGATCTACACCATGAACTACACCATGAACTACACCATGATCTACACCCTGAACTACACCATGAACAACATGTGTCCCTCTGCCATAATGAAACCCAAAGTCATGCTAACCGCCTCTGTGTGTAAGTCCTGGAACGATGTCGTCTCAAGAAGCTCCTGGCGTCAGGCCCCCCGGGGACCAGCTCAGACCTGGAGCCCAGCGAGGAGAGTGATGATGTGGTTCCCCCTGAAGAACAGTCAGCAGAACCAGAGGTGGACCGCCCCCCAGCAGAACCAGAGGTGGACCGCCCCCCAGCAGAACCAGAGGTGGACCGCCCCCCAGCAGAACCAGAGGTGGACCGCCCCCCAGCAGAACCAGTGGGGGACCGCCCCCCAGCAGAACCAGAGGTGGACCGCCCCCCAGCAGAACCAGTGGGGGACCGCCCCCCAGCAGAACCAGAGGTGGACCGCCCCCCAGCAGAACCAGTGGGGGACCGCCCCCCAGCAGAACCAGAGGTGGACCGCCCCCCAGCAGAACCAGTGGGGGACCCACCCCCAGCAGAACCAGTGAGGGACGGCCTGCCAGCAGAACCAGAGGTGGATAACCTCGGAGAACAAGCTCTGCAGACACAGGCAGGATAAAAACAAAGAGAAACGTGAACATCGTAAAAAACGAAATCACAATGAATTTTGAAACAAATACAAAGTAAACTGTATGAGCAAATGTTGAACTTAAATGAGCATTCATGTAAAGAAAGTAAGTATTTAAGTCTTACGTTTTTGATTATCATCAAATTCTATTGAAGTTGGAATATACCATATTATACCATTAACGAAGCCTCATATTTACACGTACAAAATAGCACAAAAAAGCGACAAAACACACAAAATGCCGTCATCACTAACGTGTTCAATTTCACCTTCAAAGAAAGGAAACTTATTCACGATTCCACATCTACCCTCGAATAACCCAACCGTGTCCATGTTCCGCATGAAGCTGGACGCCATGATGGCGGTTCTGAACGCGTCCGACGAGGTGGACCAGCTGGTGCTGAGGAACACGGACCTGACGGACGACCTGCTGTGGAACCTGGCTGAGGCGCTGAAGAGAAGCCCCTCCGAGGTCACTCTGCTCAACCTCAACCTCAACCTGATTGGCCCGTACGGAGCTCACATCCTGCTGGACCTGGTCAGAGCCAAGCCTCAGGTTAAAGGGTTACAGTAAGTTCCGGTGACCTTGGGTGGGACTCTGGGTCAAGATCCAGCCATAGAGATGTGTGTGTGTGTGTGTGTGTGTGTGTGTGTCATGGACCACTCTTCATGCCACACACACACAAATATAAATAACAAATAAGGAATTTGAATCAGAATACAAATGTTCAACCAGGTCAAATAGGCAGGCCAAAATATCAGCCTTTCTTATACTGCTTGTTTTGTCAAATCATCCCCTTTTGTTGTCTGCTTGTTTGTCGCTTGACCTTGGGCACTGTTTGAACTCTTCCGTCTACAGCTTATTCGGAAACAAACTGCGCGACCACGGCATTCAAATCCTTGTGAATGGAATAGTGGAGCTGCAGGAGCAGACGGCCAGCGAAGCAGCCATCCAACAGACGATGCTCCTTCAGTCAGAGCAGCGGGTGAACCCGGATCTCCTCGTTAGCCTGCACGCTACGTGGGGCACTCTCAGGATCTTCACGCTGTTGGAGCTTGACATCGGGGGGAACGGCCTCGCCAGCGACGGGCTGAGGCTGCTAGCGGCGTACATGAGACACTACTCCTTCCTGCGGTACCTGGGCCTGGCGCAGACCAGCGGCGCTGACCTCGCCGCGTGGAAGGAACTGTTTGACAGCCTCAAGGAGAACAGCTCGCTCACTCAGATCGTCCTGGACGAGAGTAACCTGGGGGACCCTGGAGTGCGGATGCTAGCTGACGTGTTGAAGGTCAGTGTCAGCCTCCGACGGGTGGATCTGGACAGGAATGACATCAGCGACGTGGGAGGAAACGACCTCATGGGGGCGTTGCTCTGCAGGACACAGTTTCCACTGAGACACCTGAGCCTTCAAGAAAATGACATCAGCCCCGGACTCATGAGACGAATACAGGAGGAGGTGAAGAATACCTGAAACCAACAACTCAATGATGAGTAATAAATAATTAAAGGTGCTGCAGGCAAGGTTTGCGAGTTTTAAAGAGCGACAGCAGATAATATTCCCCTCCCTCTCTGCTCCCTCCCTGCCGACGTTTCTATGTCATTGGGATGTCATCACTCCCCTTTGATTGACAGGCAAAATGTCTTCCCTGAACCAATCAAGGGAGAGATGTCCTGAGTGGTCAGAAGCTAGCCAGGAGCGGTCTAGAATCGAAACGGTTCCATGCAGAGGCAAGTGCAGCTAACCAGAACAGATATTTCACAGGGCATTTAACTGACAGATGCCTTTCTAACTAATTAAACTCAAATGATGGCTCTTAAATATTGCCTGCAGTACCTTTAAATGTAAATGAATGGACTGCAATATACACTGTTCAAAGAGCATTCATATCTTCACATGAACTCCCAAAATCTAATATGTTGCAGTGATCCGATGTAAAGAAAACCCAGAATATCCTGCTTCTAGGCCACGGGTTCTCGTGGTGCCTCTGATCCCCAGATACTAATCCCAGATAAACCCCTGAACCCAAAGAAACCAGATCATTCATCAAGTATGACAGGATGTCTTAGGGGATGTGTCTCACAACCTATACCCAGGTTCTTGATTCCCTTCTTGGCAAGGCCATTAAACGACCCAGTTTACGACAGTGGAGTCTTAACATCCCGGAGAATGTTCCTTTTCACCAATTACCACATCTCAGACCGGAAAAACATTGGTACGATTTGTTGTTCAGAATCTGCCAAGAAAGAATTCAGCTGACGTTGGACTTGGTCCTCCTTGACTAACATGTTGCCAGTTACAACCCGCTACTGTGTTCTGTGGCTTTCAGCATCGGCTCAAGTGGAGCACACAGGAAAACACAGATCTCCTGCTCCTTTCTCTGCATGCGCAGCCCTGGACATACAGTTTCCTGTGTGGCAGAGCCAGGCCTCATTCAAACAATGTTTGAATTAGTCTCAACTGCGGTCTGGGTAGGCTTTCACAGAGCACTGCTAATTAGATGTTATTCTGGTTGCATGCAGTTTCTTTTTCCTCTTCTTCCTCCTCTTCTGCTTCTTGATTGCAAGGAATTACTGATTTAATTAACACACATTGTTCTTTCCGAAGCTCTATAAGTGGATTGTTGTTCCAAAATGTAAAAAAACCAAAGCACACAGCGTGTTGTTTAGCAGCTGTCGCTGTCTCTGTAGTCGACAGACCACCGACCTGAGCGCAGTCACCAGTCTGGTGATCTGCAGTCACCAGTCTGGTGATCTGCAGTCACCAGTCTGGTGATCTGCAGTCACCAGTCTGGTGATCTGCAGTCACCAGTCTGGTGATCTGCAGTCACCAGTCTGGTGATCTGCAGTCACCAGTCTGGTGATCTGCAGTCAACAGACCGGGTCAGTCTGAGGTGAGGAGAAACTAGGGCGACTGCACACACACTCTGACGCCGTCGGGTCGTTTTGGAGAATAACTTTACGTGTGATCAAAGCTTGTCATGGCAGGAATGACCCCCGCCGAAAGCTCAGTGGGCTGCCAATAGGGACTCTTCTGAAACCAACCCATCCACGTTTCATCTCCAGTCTCATGGATTAACTCCCCTGTGATAACGATCCCCTGGAACCGCTTCGCCGTGGATGACAGACAAATGAGTCTCGCGCACCTGAGGATTAAAAAGCCCAGAGTCGCAGTTTCAGCGGCTAAAGTATTCAACTCTGCTGAAGGTGTGGTCATGCAGGCTAATCCAGCCCTATTCTGGTCATTCGAGGACTTCATGAACTCCCATGATACTGAGAGTCCTCCATTTACGTCTACACATGGTGTGTATCTATAGCCTGCTGTATTTCACTGCCTCCTGCAGATCAGTGTGTCTTTTGTCTCGGGGAAAACGTGACCTTAAACTACCCTGAAATGAACAAAAAACGTATTGCCACAATGTTACCTGTTCCTTTTCCCTTTTAGAATAAAAACCGACTAATGTTTAAGTGAAGTTGTTGTTGTGTTTTTTTATTTACTATTCATCAGTAATTTAATCTAAATTGAATAAAAAACTTTTATTTTATAAAAAAAATATGGTAGTGGATGAATCTAGCCTTAAAGTGGTAATCTCAAAGATTCTCGTTTTGTTCTCCTTGGCGACACCTTTGGCGAACAAACTGTCGCCACTGACATAAAATTCATAGTACTGCAAATGCAAGGGTTTTCATCAGTGGACCATAGGCTCAATCACCATTGTGTTACCTCATTCAGCGATAGAAAGTGACTCAACAAACATTTATTAACATTAATATCTTTGAGATTACCACTTTTAATCAATGTCAGTCAAAATCGGTCAGTCAGATGGTTATCTCGTATCCAGCAGTCCTACTATGTTATATCAGAACTTCTGGGGGGAGACGGCACAAAGTCTGGGCCGGAACCAGAAACTGAAAGGGGCGGAGTTACGCCTTGTTTCCTGTTGAGTGGACGAAGCTTTCAGAAGGGGATAATACGCTTAATACTACATTGGCCAGTCTACATGGTGTTGATTTAAACCTTTGCAGACCTTTTTCACAGTTCCTTGCCTCAAGCAACATGATTGGTCGAAACAAATATCAAGTTAAAGAAAGTGAAAAGCTCTGTTGATATAAGCTAGTCTGCCATCAGACTTTGGATATTAATCTAAAGTCTGATTTGTGAGTCTAGTCAGATGGAGGCGGCTGCACCATTTTCATCACCACGAGGATGAACAGAAATACTGTGGGAGAGAGACAGTTGAACACTGTCTGAACAATTATCCTCAGTGTACCACATGAAGAGGTTGAAAGGAGTGTGTGTGTGTGTGAGTGTGTGTGTGTGTGTGTGTGTAAGTGTGTGTGTGTGAGTGTGTGTGTGTGTGTGAGTGTGAGTGTGTGTGTGTGTGTGTGTGTGTGTGTGTGTGTGTGTGTGTGTGTGTGTGTGTGTGTGTGTGTGTGTGTGTGTGCGCGTGTGTACAGTAGACCTGTTCTCCCTCCACATTAAAAGGCTGAAGATCTGGAGCTGGTGTGTTTGTGTTTAGGGAGCCAGAGGGTGTTGAACTGGCGTGGATGGCCAACAGTAGAGCCTCTGTTTGGCATTCTCTTGCTCTGACCCTGCAGGTACACTCTGACTCGTTCTGTTTGGACTGTCCAGAACAGATGGTCCTGGAACCGCTTCATCGTTGTAAGGAAGTTGTTTTCAGTGAAAAGGTTTCATAAAACATTTAAAAGAAATGTCTGCAAATGGTTGTGTCTATGTTCACCACCAGAGGCTCTTTCGGATGTATTTGTTAAAAGAAAGCAGGTTGGACAAATCCCTTTCTTGGCTTGTCCAAGAAAAAAAAATCTAAAATTAAAGCAAATAACACATAACATGTAATTTACCGTCATCTTTCACGCCCTCTTTATCTCCACATTCAGCAGAGGTAGCAGAGAATACTTCTGGCTGCGGATGAGAAGAGACAGTTTTCTGAGCTGTTAGCACTGCTGTGAGATCTGTCTGTGAAGGCTCCCATCAACAGAGCTGGAGTTGGAAGAGATTTATAGATCGTATACCGCCCGGTCGCTGATGTGGGCCATCTACACTGAAGACTAAAGCCAAAGGTTATGATTTGTACACAGTTCATTACTCAGACTTTGGCACAGACAAAAAAACGCAGCTGAGGCCATAAATTCTTTGAGCTAAAGATAAGTGAAGTCAATCTTATGTGAGACGTCAGTTTCTCTTAAAGCATCAAATGAGGGGGGCGGGGGGGGGGGGGGGGTCTACCTTTCACACTAAGTCTGAACTAAAAAGACAATACACAAGTGTTTTCCTCTTAGCCTTGGCTCTTAGTACACTGCAGCACGGGATGACGATGCATGAAAAAGTACGTGTCTGGCCTTTGGAACAATGACTGAATCTGCTGTTTGACATTTGGTAGATAGAGGAGTGTTTCAGTATGGAACATGCATCATGCGGTCATCTTAACTGAAGTAGTAGATGGACGTTAGAGATGGGACTTTCTGCAGCATCAAAACGCAATTCATTGCTCAGCATGATGTGATGTTCAATAAATGTAACATTTAGCAACTGTATCAATCTCTCTCCCTCCATTCATCCACCCGTCCGTAGAATTACTATGCAGGAACCCCTGAAAAATGTCCTCAAGTCCAACTTGAAGCCGCCTAACTGGGATGAATGGATCTTTGCTCCATCCTGTTTTAATGTATGTACAGCGCAGCCAGAACCACGGGACAGGCGGCCTTATTGGAGCCAGCTGTGCTCAGGAAGAGGCTGCGGCATTCATCTGGCCTCAATTCAACCAAGACAGGGGAGTAAAACAGAAAGCCCTCAGTGTTTATCATACTAGCGTTTCCATCAGCAGAACAGACACGCTGCCTTGGCCCTGTCTTCCTAGCGGAGAGAGATCATCAAGGCTCACATGTCTTAAACATCACAGGAAAACGTGGGTTGCCAATATAAAACTCTCCGATTGATTTCTTTGTGACATCTTGAATTCTGTTGGATGATTATTCCATTGTGAGCTCTGAGTGGTGCTCATGAATTATGCGACTGCTATCTCGGCTGAGCATCATGAAGATGGTATAGAATGGCTCCTGGCTACGCTGCTGTCGTGTCTGCAGGAAAATCCTCAAATTTCCTTCATACAATGCCTAATATCCACTGCAATTTCGCCGTATGTAAGCCAGCTGGGTGCGATTACGTATCGGCACCATCAATCTGGAATAGAAACAGTTGCAAGGTTGCAGTATCCACACCTGTCAATGGTTACAGATGTGATGAGTTACATAAATCCAGAATAAAACGTTATCTGGCTATCTGATATTTATCCTCTTAATGAGTTAATCTCAGTGGACGATTTGTTAGAGCTTTCCACCGATGTTGCCTCTCGTCTACAGGAGTGTTGACTAGAAACACAAACTAGGTAGGGGGAAGGAAGACCTCCGCTCAGTGCGACACTTAAGTGTTAGCAGTGTTAGTAAATTAGTGTTAGTTTAGCAGCTTAAGTTGAGCTGGAAGTGTTAGCAGTGTTAGTTTAGCAGCTTAAGTTGAACTGAAAGTGTTAGTAGTGTTAGTTAGTTAGTATTAGTTAGTTAGTGTTAGTTTAGCAGCTTAAGTTGAGCTGAAAGTGTTAGCAGTGTTAGTAACTTAGTGTTAGTTTAGCAGCTTAAGTTGAGCTGGAAGTGTTAGCAGTGTTAGTTTAGCAGCTTAAGTTGAGCTGGAAGTGTTAGTAGTGTTAGTAACTTAGTGTTAGTTTAGCAGCTTAAGTTGAGCTGGAAGTGTTAGCAGTGTTAGTTTAGCAGCTTAAGTTGAGCTGGAAGTGTTAGCAGTGTTAGTTTAGCAGCTTAAGTTGAGCAGGAAGTGTTAGTAGTGTTAGTAACTTAGTGTTAGTTTAGCAGCTTAAGTTGAGCTGGAAGTGTTAGCAGTGTTAGTTTAGCAGCTTAAGTTGAGCAGGAAGTGTTAGTAGTGTTAGTAACTTAGTGTTAGTTTAGCAGCTTAAGTTGAGCTGGAAGTGTTAGCAGTGTTAGTTTAGCAGCTTAAGTTGAGCTGAAAGTGTTAGTAGTGTTAGTAACTTAGTGTTAGTTTAGCAGCTTAAGTTGAGCTGGAAGTGTTCGCAGTCTTAGTTAATATTAGTTTAGTGACTAAAGTTGAGTAGGCAGTGTTAGTTAGTGTAAAGTTTAGCAGCAAAAGTTGAGCTGGAAGTGTTAGCAGTGTTATTTAGTTAGTATTAGTTGAGCAGCTAAAGTTTAGTAGGAAGTGTTAGCAGTCTTAGTTAGTATAAGTTTAGCAACTCAAGTTTAGTATACAGTATTAGTTAGTTAGTGTAAAGTTTAGCAGCTAAAGTTGAGCTGGAAGTGTTCGCAGTCTTAGTATTAGTTTAGCAACTAA
>JACYXH010000100.1:980000-987500 GCA_026745465.1 Lota lota | reverse complement strand
TGTATGTTACTACACTGACATGCGTATGCTCCTTCTGAGTCAACATTAGATAGCTCATCTGTTCAATCTAAAATAAAGACATCTGTTGGATTATGTTGTTCATCGATAGAGGCAGGGAAAACATCATTAATAAAACACACGCATGGCCTATTACAGAGTATAAAAACATACAGGTTTTACACACACAGCTTGCATAGTTTAGACACTTTCAAGTCAGATAATAGTCAAGACAAAGTGCTGCCAAATCTTGATGAAGCGATTTACAATCTAGCCCGATGAACAGGTTAAGTGACATCATCTATTGTCATCCTTTACCAGCTCATAAACATTTCCTGAAACATAAACAAACCTTAATTGTCCCGTGACCACCTTCATGTTGTGCGATCTGAGAGTGGCTTCCCGACATTAAGCATTCTCAGGCTCAAGGGTAGCTGGTCTCTTCTTGTGACGTGACGTGGTGGCTACTGCAGGGGGTGCGGTGTGTCGTGTGTCGTTCCACACACCGTAACAGCGTCTAACACGTCGTGTGTGCGGTCTCTCTGCAGATGTGGACGTGCTACAGCTGCTGGGGCTGTCCGGTCGGCGGGGGGCCGGCGGATCGCGCTCCGTCCCGTACGGCGTCATCGCGGTCAAATCAGGAGCCATCCTCACTCAGCGGGCGCGGGTCCAAGTGCCTTTGCGCACCGTTCTACCCGCTTCCTACACCTCCACAAACCTCTCCGTGATCCTCGGCCTCGCCGCCCATCGCGTCAACCGCGCCTTCATCTTCAGCGTCCTGTCGAGGAAGAGGAAGCTGCAGCTGGGGGTCGAGCTGGCCCCGGGGAGGGTCCTGGTGCACGTAGGCCAGAGGAACTCTGTGAGTCTCGACTACAACGTCCACGATGGACACTGGCACAGCCTGGCGCTGGACATCCGAGGACAGCGGGTGTTTCTGTACACGGCTTGTGGAAAGCAAACCGCCCATGCAGATCTGCATTTGAGCAAGGAGGAGACCCTGGATCCAGAGGGTTCTTTCGTTTTGGGCAAAATGAACCAGAACTCGGTGCCATTCGAAGGCGCCATCTGTCAGTTTGACATTTATCCGTCTGCTCAGGCGGCTCAGAACTATTGTGATTACATTAAGACACAATGCCGGGAGGCTGACTCCTATCGGCCCGCTCTCCGGCCCCTACTACCTCTGCTGCCCCAGGAGCTAAATGTTACTGTCGCCCAGATGACCCCACGGTCGTTGACCGAGCTTACGAAAAAGGCCCATGGAGCCACTTTGGGCTGGCTTGAGGAAAATAGAAGGACCGAGTTCCTCCAGCCGACTCAGAGATCCTCCATGTTTCATAAAACGGTGCATCCAACACACGCCTCTCCAGTGCATAGGACTACGTCTGTCTCAGCTCCGGCACACCAAGGGTCGGACCGTCCACTTAAGCCGGGTACTCGCACCGTCACTGCGTCTCTGCGGACCGGTACAAGCCCAACAACCCCCCAGGCAACACCTCATGGCACCAGAAAGGTGGCAGAGGGAGATATTAAAAGCCCCAAACCCTCTGTCAACAGCACGCCTTCAGCTGCCTTCACGAAGCCACCGGAGATCAAATCTGTTCCACAGACCACTGCAGCGGCCAAACTGGGATCCTCTTCAAACACCTACCTTCTCTACCAGAGGCAGCTGATTACAATGGCCCCAAAGAAACTCCAGCCAAGAGTGACCAAGACGCCGGATGTTAAACCTACTGTGCTTATCCCGGTCACCCCAGCTGCAACAGATGGCTTCCAAATATTTGACTTGGACCCAACCCAATTCTCACTGCTGGCTGGACCACCTGGACGAAAGGGAGAACCAGGACCAGTGGTGAGTTCTCTGTCAAAACAAAAACAATGCAAAACAAAAGCAAAATGTCTATACATTATAATCTTTAGCCCAATTGCTACACGGTGGTTATTGCGCTAATATTTGCCTCATTAACTCTAATGGCATTGGCAGCAGGTTTGAAGATAAACATGTATTTTGCTCATACCCGTATTCATGATGTTTTGAAGTACATCAGCTTGCTGTTAACTTGCAGATTTGACCCGAGCTTTGAGCTTCAGAACATAAAGCCCCTCTAAAGAGTGCTGACATCACGCGCTCCTTATGCCACCTCTCTGTGTGGTCTTGAGAGGTTTGAGAGGGACACCAAACAATGAATCCTCAAATGTTTTGTTTAATACACATGAATAAATTGTTTGCACTAGGTTGACCCACTTTACGGTCTAGTAAGGAAAAGGCTTGCAGTCTATTTTGAAAGGCGCTACCATTTGGTGCTCAGTGTGGTGTGATGTGGTTTCTTCTGCAGTCTGATGGAGATGGACAGAGTCATAGAGGTTGCCAAGTACTGGCTGTAGGGTGGGAGATTCCTGCTAGTGGATTAGTTTATGTTCAAAAAGGGTCAATGCTTAAAATAAATCTCCACTGAACAAAACCACAGTGGTCCCTCAGTCGACTAAAACAAGGACCCAACCACAGTTAATGTCAACAGATTATTAAGATCTTGAGTACAGCATGATATATGAATGGAAATGGTACAACCACAGGCGGCGATGCTTTTAACAAAATGTCTGACTCTGTCCCATAAAGTTCTCATTTTGGATAACTAAATGATTACTACATTAAATACATGAGTCAATGCAATGTTGACTCATGTCAATTCATGTCAATAGCTTCTAAACTACCAGTTAGATTGTCTAATAGAATGGACATGGTGTGCTTGAATAATGTTTAAATGCTTTGCAGGTCTGGTATAAACAAATTAGTCATACCTTCATTGCACAACTTTAATGTCCACATTTGACATTTCAAGATACCCACTATTAGATCAATTGCTAAAAATAATGAGGTATTCAAAGAAATATTCCTCAGAACGGTTCTCTTTTTATATTGAGTAATGTTCCGTAGACTTCGGTAGCTCTTAATGTTCCCATGTAGTTCAGGTAATAAAAGATGGTAACCATATCTTGATTTTCCATTTGTAAAATGCGCTATCCAAGACTTTTATTTGGTCATTACATGAACAGTTCTAGTATGGCTTTCTGTTGCAGTGCGACAACTCTCTCGCTCTGTGAATGTTCGCCAATTGGCTCAGACATTCGCCTGGGAAACAAATGATGCAGATTGTCGTGTGTTTGTGTTATGAATCAATCAGAATCAGAATCGGAGTTGCTTTTATTACATCTTAAAGTACAAGTACGCAAGAGTAAAATGACCTGTGTCTTTTACGCAACACCGTTTTGTCAAGACAAAAATTTGATTCTTAAAATTTATTCTGCTAAGAATGAATGCCGATCTGATTCGTACCTTTTACTGTATAGTTTATGCAACAGTAACAGGATGCACATTTTAGTATAATGGTTGACCATAATCTTCATTTTCATCATCTGATCGTCTGCTAAACAAAGACCTAGTCCATTCGAATCCTTCTGCTCATTCCCGTGAGATTCTCTTTTATGCCACCTAAAGACCAGACCCTATTCCACTATCTACAACTGTGTCACCATTTACTCCATTCATGTTTGGATGTCTTTGATGCTAGGATTTCTAGCTGAGTTGATGATGGCCTCTCTGGCTTCGCACTTTACATATTTTCTTATGGAATTCTCATGATTAAAGCGAAGATTCCTTCTGGAAGTGTTTCCTTCAGGAACCTTTGAAAGTCACACGCGAGAACACTAGTCCCTATTTGGTTGCTTGATTTGGTCACATTGTGTACAGTATCCTCATGAAATAAGTTAATTTGGGTTGCAAGTGAAAATGAGATTCAGCTCTTGTTCTCGTTCCCCGGCCCAAGAGCTGAATCTCACGCTCGCAGCGCTTTGCTAATTCATGTAATGTACGAATTTGTTCTTACAACTAGCTGACGTAAATCATTCTAATTTCAATCCATTCTGACATCCCTGCTTGCTCCGCTAGTCAGCCTGTTGAGGAACAAAGCTGTAGACGTGTTCCAGAGGGACTGAGCTGTGCTGGATTATAAAGGAACAACCCAACGCCAGCTGCTGATATTATATTGAGTCTGATGGTTCATTACTAATCTAGACTAACCACCACGGGGCAGAATGCCTCTTTTAAATGTTCCTACTGGGCTGTATTACCAAGATCAATGGTTTTATTTGCAACTCTATCGGAAATATCTCATACAATTGTTCATGGAAACCTCATAACCGTCTATGCCACCAACAGTAAAAAAAAAAATCATTCAGCTTGAAGAGCGCTGTTCACTAATCTGTCGCTTCTTCAATCTTTGCCTTGTAGGGACAAGAGGGCCCTCCAGGGAGCCCGGGCCAGCCAGGCAAGAGGGGACCTCGGGTAATCCATCATCAACGTTTTATCACCAACATGTTTCTGTTGTCCAAATCATCCATTTGTATTCTTACGGCTGATTCACCATGTTCCAACCACAGCACGCAGAGGACGACGGCACTAGCGCTATCTAAAGTAGTTTAGACTGGAGAAAAAAGAAGTGTTCTCCACTGCCAAGACCTATTTTGGTAGCGTGAGAGAGTACATGCCTCGTCATCGGCTGGTTACCATTGTAACTGGTTACCATTGTAACCAGCCGAAGAAATGAAAAAATGGTATGTTATGTATTGTAAATCCATTATAATATAAGGTCAAACTAACTTTGCTTTGAGAGTACAGCTTAATAGGGCAATGTTCACCTTCTCTGGTGACTACAGAAACATACACCCTATGGAATGGCTAGCTGTGTTTGAATGATGACACACTACATGCTGCTATCGATATGTAACCGTGCACCATAGCTTAAACTATGCAAACTCTGCTTCGTTCTTCCCATAATAATAATAATAATAATAATAATAATTAGAAGAAGAATGAATTGCATTTATGTATCCGTTTTCAAAGTATTAAGTGCTTAACATTGTGAGAACCTCATAACCAAAGCTTGTATACAAAAGGCTACTATAATAATAGGCTGCTTTGATAACCATTGGACAATAGCCTATATATTGAGACACCCGTGTATGGTTCCTTCTCTTGCATTGCTAGTTCTTTAATATGATTGTTTCCATAGTGGTATCATGCCCCACAACACAGGACAACTATGCATTCTGAATGCAATGTTTTTACAGCGGACTTAATACAATTTTCTATTTAAAAAATTTATGAAATTTCAAGTGGTTGTAATGTTATGACAGCACATTCCTGAATGTCCCAGATGTGACATTACTCGCCCCGTGGGAAAAGGGGAGAAATGAGGATCAATGACTTAATGAAAACCGTCCAACAGTGTTTGCAGCCTGTGCGGCTAACCCAACAAATAACATTCTGCCGGATTAGCTCAGTGCTATTCTAGTGCAGCAGGGCTCTCTCCTATGAATGCTGCCAGTGTTTCTGCTACTCTGGTTTCTTCTGCAGCCCATTGAGACCACGTTTTTTGGCAAAGCCGACCAGGGTGTAGCAGGTGTTGTTTTAAAGGTAGTTTGAAGTTACTTTTAGGCTATTTATAGGCCATTTTTATATTTTAGGCTATTATATATTTATATAATATTCATTTTTTTTTTTTATAAGCAATGGACTTCTCCTCTGTGGAGAGATGGCTGTTGACCCTTTCCATTCATTCCAACAGTGTGACAGTGTTTTATTTAACGCCATGTCCTTTGAACTTCAGGATAGAGAATATACTTACTACATAGGAGTATGGATAGTATGGAGTGAGTTGGGGTAGGGGGACTCACTTCTATCGGTGATCAAAGTGATCGCGAAGCGTCTTCTAAGGACTCTGAGGACAAAGGAACTGAGACCCAGGAACAGGACGTACGAGATAGCCCTTTTCTGTCCTCAGATCCCGTGCCTTGCGAACTTGAGACCCTCAAAAGTTTGTATGTGTGTGTGTTTGTGTTTGTGTGTGTTGTGTGTCTGTGTATGTGTGTATGTGTGTGTGTGTGTGTGTGTGTGATTGTTTTTTCATGTGTTTGTTTGTGTGTGTGCTGACATGTGTGTGTGTGTGTGTTTGTGTGTGTGTGTGTGTGTGTGTGTATGTGTGTGTGTGCATGTGTGTGTGCTGACATGTATGTGTGTGTGTGTGTGTGTGTGTTTGTGTGTGTGTGTGTGTATGCGTGTGTGTGTGTGTGTGTGTGTGTGTGTCTGCAGGGGCTACCTGGCCGAGCCCATGAGCCTGCTGCTAGTGGTCTGGCCGCTGTGGGAACCTAATCTCTTTAAAGAAGGAAGAAAGGAGGCTTTGTCCCCATCTTATTAAAGGCCTTTAAGACCTTGTCTAGGGCTCAGCGGCCGCCCTCAGGAGCACCCCCTCTATAGGCGTTATTCATGGGCCGCTCCTGCAGAGCCCAGGCTAGGAGGCTAGGAAGCCAGCAGGCTAGGAGGCTAGCAGGCTAGGAGGCTAGGAGGCTAGCAGGCTACTCCAAATCTGGAGCTAACAGCCCTCAGATGGCTATCAGGGGAGGCATTAATTCCTCCGATTAGTCAAAGTAAACGGAAGCACTTGTAATTGTTTGGTTTACTAGGTTGAAAATACAAGGAAAACTAAACAAATAATAACTATTTACTATAAAACATATGTCAGATGTGGAGTTGGATGCTGGCCTACACAAGCATTTTTTTTTGATCCTGTATTTATTAAGTGAGTCTGCTGCCAGCATACTTCTTTCAGAACTACTTCTACGGACCTGGCCCTGAGCCCCTGAGCCCTGAGCCCTGGGGGGTACTATGGGTACCCTGGATCTGAGTCTAAACATGTCCATAAGTCTTTATTCCTTATAGCCCATGTAGCGTTCTCCCAGTGGTTGGAAAGAGAGCCCCCCCCCCCCCCCCCCCCCCCCCCCCCCCCCCCCCCCCCCCCCCCTCTCTGTCTGGGACCTCAACACAGGGAGGCTAGTCCCACCTCTCTGACAAGGGAGGTGTCCTGCTGGACAGAACAAATCCTCCAACACCGCAACACCATCAGTGTCTTTTCTATGTGGTAGGCTGACCGGACCACCGTCCCCATGCCCCTGGACCACCGTCCCCATGCCCCTGGACCACCGTCCCCATGCCCCTGGACCACCGTCCCCATGCCCCTGGACCACCGTCCCCATGCCCCTGGACCACCGTCCCCATGCCCCTGGACCACCGTCCCCATGCCCCCCCACCAGCGTCCCCATACTCCTCCACCAGCGTCCCCATGCCCCCCCCACCAGCGTCCCCATACTCCTCCACCAGCGTCCCCATACTCCTCCACCAGCGTCCCCATACCCCTCCACAAGCTTGTGTGTGGTGTGTGTGTATGTGTGTGTGTGTGTGTGTGTGTGTGTGTGTGTGTGTGTGTGTGTGTCTGGTGTCAGGCCTCTTTAGATGATATAAAGACAATCTCTCACTGCCTCCCACACTTGGATGGAGAACGTGAGTCATCGCCCTGACTCCCCCACTCTATGTCCTTCTTACTTTGTTCATTCTGAGAACTCACCTATCTCTATCGCTCTCCCTCTTCTCCCCCTTGTGTCTCTCTGTTACAT
>JACYXH010000100.1:897500-975000 GCA_026745465.1 Lota lota | reverse complement strand
CGGTGACATCACAGAGCTGCTCTCTGGCAAACCAAAGCTTACGTCCTTTCCGCCCGTCATAGTTTTCTGTTTAGTTTTTGAGTTTCTGGCTGTATGTTAACGCTGGGCTGCTCTCCATGGGGTGGGGTGGGGGGGGGGGGGGGGGGGGGGGGGGGGGGGGGCTGCTGTGGATGCTGTTGCTTCAGGCTGTTTATTCAGGGGGGTTGAGTTATTTACAGCCAGGTCATTACGGGACGAGTCATCCTCACACAGAGTGGTAAGTTAGCGTCAGGCTTCTCTCTGTGGGGCCCTGGTGTTGTAGCTCTCCTCCTGGCCTTGGCCCAGACCCCCCCATTCAATTACAGTAATCATACAACTCTTCTGGGGTAAACAGAGTACTGGTGGAAGTCACTGCTGCAAGCACGTGTTGCACATTCCTGCTGACCATGCATACTGCACTCAAAGAAACACACATGCATACGTGCACAAATGTGCGCCCACACATACACACGCATGCACACAAACACACACGCACAGACACGCACACAAATACACACTCATATGTGCACACACACATACACACACAATTACACACACATGTGCACACACACACATGCGTACACTGCCATCTCTGCTAGAACTTGACACCATGAGTAGTGCTAAAGTTATCGTCTAAGCAAGAAGAGGGAGAGTAAAATATTAGTTGAATTTACAAAGAAGTACTGGAAGCATTCTTTAGAAGGGTAGAGTATGAGTTCAATTTACAAAAAAGAACTGGACACATTCTTTAAAAGAGTAAAGTAAGAGTTACATTTACTAAAAAGTGCTGGAAACATTCTTTGGAAGAGTGAAGTTAGAGCTAACGGTTCAGAAAATTAGTGGAATTCTTAAGAAACCGATCTTGGCTTTATTTAGGGCACATATGCATGAGCTCAACTATGACTTGGCCGCAGCGCAGATCTGTGATGCAGCCAGACAGGGTCAAGTGTGAAAGACCATCTGGTACAGTTAAGGTTCCTCTGTTCACTGTAGTAACAGGGAGGGGGACTCCGGATTAAGAAGAGAGGAGGAAAGAACCTGGTTGACCGCTGCTTGTGAGTCATGGAAAGGAGAGGCCTGGGAAAGAGCTGATAGTCCTCCAGCTGGGGGCTGCTAATGTGGATCTTTGTTGGCCGTGGGCCAGCGCACTGTCTGAGGTTATGTAGTGGTACTAGACCTCTCTTCCTGCTCGCACTGATCACATCTTCCAACTTTGGTGTAGGGAGGTCCAGTAGGTCTTGGTGTCCAGTAGGTCCAGTAGGTTTCAGTGTCCAGTTGGTCCAGTAGGTTTTAGTGTCCAGTAGGTCTTGGTGTCCAGTAGGTCCAGTAGGTCTTGGTGTCCAGTAGGTCCAGTAGGTTTTAGTGTCCAGTCGGCCCAGCAGGTTTTAGTGTCCAGTCAGTCCAGTAGGTTCTGGTGTCCAGTAGGTCCAGTTGGTCTTGGTGTCCAGTAGGTCCAGTAGGTTTTGGTGTCCAGTAGGTCCAGCAGGTTTTAGTGTCCAGTCAGTCCAGTAGGTTCTGGTGTCCAGTAGGTCCAGTAGGTTTTAGTGTCTAGTAGGTCCATTTGGTTTTAGTGTCCAGTAGGTCCAGTAGGTTTTGGTGTCCAGTAGGTCCAGTAGGTTTTGGTGTAAAGTAGGTCCACTAGGTTCTGGTGTCCAGTAGGTCCACTAGGTTTGGGTTTCTAGTAGGTCCAGTAGGTTTTGGTCAGTAGGTCTAGTAGGTTGCAGCTATTTATATTACCTCACTCCTCACTTCATTTTTTTTCTTTCATCCGATATTTTTAAGGCCACCATTCTACGCCCAGAATCGTTCGATTAAGCAGTTTTGTTCCCCATTTCCTGGCATTCCCTTTTACCGAGAAACTCCGCTGTGGTAGAGCTAGGGTCCAGGATTCCCGCACTCCATCTGTCTCGTCCAGAGCGTCCAGTAAGAACCATTGGTGTCCCCACTGCTGCCGGACTGTGTTCTGCACCCCTGGGCCCAGGCCAGAGAAAGCCTTCCACACAGACTCACTGTGGGAAACGTGAAAACCATGTCATGGGAATGTGTGTGTGTGTGTGTGTGTGTGTGCGTGCATGGGTGCGTGTGTGTGTGTGTGTGTTCGTGCATGGGTGCGTGTGTGTGTGTTCGTGCATGGGTGCGTGTGTGTGCATGTGTGTGTGTGTGTGTGTGTGTTCGTGCATGGGTGCGTGTGTGTGTGTTCGTGCATGTGTGTGTGTGTGTGTGTTCGTGCATGGGTGTGTGTGTGTGTTCGTGCATGTGTGTGTGTGTGTGTGTTCGTGCATGGGTGCGTGTGTGTGTGTTCGTGCATGGGTGCGTGTGTGTGCATGTGTGTGTGTGTGTGTGTGTGTGTTCGTGCATGGGTGCGTGTGTGTGCATGTGTGTGTGTGTGTGTGTGTGTGTGTGTGGGTGTATGTTCCACTCTGTGAAAACTCTGCGGAGATCATTACAGCGTTGGACCAGGTTTCTGGTTCCACAGCCAAGTGTAATGATGCCACGCTGGAATAGTACTCAGCCGTTTACTAGCAGCCGCAGCCCTCCAGATTTCCACTTCCCTCCGCTCCTCAACATGTTATATATCCTTACTCATCGCTTTCCGAGACCATTGTGTTAGGATGAGGTGCGGGGAGAGAGTACTTCGTGATGCTTCTGCAGATACTGTGTAGTCACAATGAAGTACAATCTATTGAAAAATGACAAGTATTTGTCCTGGTCCAAGCTCTGAAAGTCTGTAAGTGTGTCTGCATTGCCAAGAGTGTGACTTATACTGTGATGAAAATGATTGGTTTTTCCAAGAAGGACAGCTGAGGAGGAATGGGATCCTCTGGCCTTTTGGTGTTGCACAACTATTAATGCACTTTGGAATACCCTACCCGGCTTCAGGGAATTCTTCTAACGTCCACACACACACTCGGGGACAGACAGTGTGTGACCACAACTCCAACTCTATTGTTGATTTAATCTGATGCAATAAAAGGTTAGCGAGTTTGACAGAACCTAACTTTGACTTCAAGATTGAATCAAAGGTCTGAAGGGAGCAGGCGATCTTCACTTTCCTTCTAATAACAATTGGTTCGGTCCTCAATGCTGGGCATCTTTAATGCATGCAAAGACTTTTATAGTCGTGGGCTTGACAGTCCAACGACATCCCATATTGAAGTAATTGAACTCTGGTTGGGTCGTTCCGCTACCTTGCTACGTTCTGTTCATTCGTCCTCTTCGGCAATGCCATGGTCCTTATTGAGCCGTGTCCTGGAACCTTTCCATCCTGGGACTTCTTTCTAAATCCCAGCTGTAAATCCCCACTACAACAAATGAGCGAAACAGCATTCTTATAAGGAGATCCTAATCCCACTGTATATACTGCCGGCCTGCGACTG
This sequence comes from Lota lota, assembly GCA_026745465.1. Classification (NCBI taxonomy): domain Eukaryota; kingdom Metazoa; phylum Chordata; class Actinopteri; order Gadiformes; family Lotidae; genus Lota; species Lota lota. The sequence continues at coordinate 971,605 of JACYXH010000100.1, read as the reverse complement.
GAGAGCACTCGCGGCGTTGCCTTAGCCGTAGCCTGTGTGTTTATAGGGACACACTTCTCTGCATCGCGGTGAGTGCCAATGTGGCTTTGCGCTTCTCGCTGATGCTGACAGGCAGGCCTAGTTGGCAGGAGTTTGATGGCAGACATTTACAACTCTTTGAGGTTGAACACCATGGAGTGAGCGTTACGTGCCCATCCATAGTCCCCCGCAGGCGTTTATTGTGAATGGATGCCGCATTAAACGAAGTGGTGCGGCCCGTCACCACAATGAGAGATGATTAAACGGCCGCTTGTTTCTCAAACGGCCGATCCTTAAAGATAGTCGCCTTTAAACAACATTAATGATGTTGGGCAAAGCCCAGAGCTGCCTTTTATTAAATTAGGAGCGAACACCTAGGATCGACTGTGAGCAATATGCTTTCCTTGGAACGCCATCACGCTGCTTGGACTGAACCGAGCCGTTGAGTTGAGCTCATTCAAACACGTCCGTCTTCCTAATGGTACTGCAGAGACCTGAGGACATTTCTGCGCTTGGTGGGCCATTAGGGTGCGTGAGTGTTGCAGCAGTGAATCAAATCGATTCAGTGAGCGCATTCTTGGATTTCCCCCCCCTTCTCCTGCCTTGAGGATCCCTGGATGGGTCATTTTATATTTATATATTTCTGCAGATGCAACGTTGAGACACACGACGTTGTCTTGTCTTGCTCAAGAAAGACTTACCATTGAACTAAGCCTTAGTTTTAGTTTTAGGTCTGGTTAGCACCTCCTGTTTACGCCTCACATTATCATTCTGGTTAGCACCTCCTGTTTACGCCTCACATTATCAGTCTGGTTAGCACCTCCTGTTTACGCCTCACATTATCAGTCTGGTTAGCACCTCCTGTTTACGCCCTACATTATCACTCTGGTTAGCACCTGTGTGTTTACGCCTCACATTATCAGTCTGGTTAGCACCTCCTGTTTACGCCCTACATTATCAGTCTGGTTAGCACGTGTGTGTTTACGCCTTACATTATCAGTCTGGTTAGCACCTCCTGTTTACGCCTTACATTATCACTCTGGTTAGCACTTCCTGTGTGTTTACGCCTTACATTATCACTCTGGTTAGCACTTCCTGTGTGTTTACGCCTTACATTATCACTCTGGTTAGCACCTCCTGTTTATGCCCTACATTATCACTCTGGTTAGCACCTCCTGTTTACGCCTTACATTATCACTCTGGTTAGCACCTCCTGTTTACGCCTTACATTATCACTCTGGTTAGCACCTCCTGTTTACGCCTTACATTATCACTCTGGTTAGCACTTCCTGTGTGTTTACGCCTTACATTATCACTCTGGTTAGCACTTCCTGTGTGTTTACGCCTCACATTATCACTCTGGTTAGCACTTCCTGTGTGTTTACGCCTCACATTATCACTCTGGTTGACACCTCCTGTCTACTTCTTTCCAGTCCAGACTCCAGTCCCATCATTTTTTCTATATGCAATTTACGTACTAGCCCTACCAGTTTAAACTAGCATTAAAGAACATACGTAGAACAGACATCACACAGATATACATAAGAGGGACATATATTTGAAGAATTCATTTATATCTATGTCTTAATGTATTGGTCACACTGTGCGGTACGAATAAGTTAAACCCTACATGAATAAGTTAGATCACACAGCTATAATGAGGACAGAAGTATTATCTCCATATGCAAGACATTATGTAATGATAATGACTGCATCTCTGTCTGCAGTTGAGACCCTTCAGGGCCTATTTGTTCCGTTATATCCTCCGTTTTATCATCCATTATCCAAGATAATGAGGCACAACAAATGTCCCATTAGGCTGCAATAGGCTGAAACCCTTCAATGTGATGTTTTCCATCTGTGGTGCTGACACCGGCAGATTGTTTCCTGTAGGAGGTGCTCCTGAGCATACACAGGCACTGTTTTTGTTACAAAATATATATAATTGCGTAGTTTCAAAGGTGGTTTACAGTAGTTTAAAGGCTCTCTTTAACACTCTCTCTCCCCCTGGGATTCTGATGAGAATGCTAATGCATGTGTTTGTCTCTCGACTAGAATGTCTCATTCTGTCTTTAATTGAAAACCTTTATTGATCCTCTGTCTCAGGGACACAGAGGCCATCCGGGTGTGCCTGGGCTCCCAGCCGACCCTGTAAGTACCCTTTGTATTCACTCAACTTTAGCACGCGTGGTATAGGCATGTACTGTAGTATTCATATTCTGTTCCCATCCCCGGCTAAATCAGGTATTGCTGCTACTGGTTTATTACAATAGTCCTGCCTTTTTTTCATACACATATATATCTGGTATGTACCTCAAATCATTCACCTTCATAAATGCAAGGCAAGTCTATTTATAAAGCACCATTCAAACACAAGGCCATTCATAGTGCTTTACAAAAGTAGAAATCAATCATTAAAAGAGTATACTAATAATACAAATAGGAGGAATGTTGAATACAAGTATGATATGGTAAGAGGATAATTGTAGTGCAAACTTCAATTTGTTATTAAAAGCTGCAGCAAACAGGAACATTTTGAGCCCTGATTTAACAAATGAAGTGTTGAGGCAGACCTCACATGCTCTGGAGGTTTGATCCAGGTCTGTGGTGCCTACAAACCCAAAGCTACTTGACCATGCTGGGTTGGAACCCTGGGAACAGTGACCTGGTCCCTGATCACCTGAGATATTAAGATGGGCACCTAAAATGTCCTAGAAATGTGTAGAATGTACAGGGCACATCATGTAGCAACGTTCCCAGCTCATACCCTGTCCGTGTGGAGTTGACATGATCCCCTTGTCGTTAGAAATGGCCACATGACAAACAAAGTCACATGACTAACGATGTCACATGACCACCGATGTCACACGACGGCGACGTGGCGGCATCTATTTCCCCTGCATGTTAGCAACGTGCACGTGTGGACGCACATGTTGTTCAGCCCAAACATTTCATGCACACGCTCCCGACAAGAGATGGAGCTCAAGTCAGGCGCAGGAGAAAGTAAACGACAAGGAAGGGACGGAGAAGAAGATGAAGAAGCTAAGAAGAGGAAGAGATGAGGAAGAAGAACAGATGATGAAATAGAAGAGATGATGAAGAAGAAGAGATGAAGAAGAAGAGATGAAGAAGAGGAAGAGGGGGAAGATGAGAGTAAAAGAGGAGAAGACGCTTGTCCAAAGCTGAGGATGTTGGCTGATTAACACATTATAGCTCAGCAGATTGTAGCTCAGTGGTGGTGTGTGTGTGTGTGTGTGTGTGTGTGTGTGTGTGTGTGTGTGTGTGTGTGTGTGTGTGTGTGTGTGTGTGTGTGTGTGTGTGTCGCGGGGGCAGGGGGTTTATTGGCAGGGGTACAAGTAGGCCAAAGCGTCTGGACCATCCCAAGAGGTCCGTCTCCAGGATTTTTGTTTCCCCAACGCCAGCACTGCGTACGGTCGCCAGGAAGAATGTGCTGTCTGAAGGAGGGAGGGAACATGTCTGCTCCTGCTGTCTCCAGCTGGTACTGCATGGTACTGTCTGACCCGGGGGAAAATCACCATCAGAAGGAACTGACTTCTTCTGTTTTCCCTGTGCTGCAGCGTACACGCGCTGCTGCCACTGTTGCCATAGCGACCGGGATAGTACAGTTGACACGATGCTACCCGTCTGTGTTGCTCGTCTGGCTGGTGTGCAGACTTCCGTGGCTTCCAAACATGTCATTCACATTCTTCTTATAATTATCACACCGATTTTTATGACACTGATAATAATCTCTATAAACAATCAAACATGAACACATTTTTTGCGCGGATGTAATGACTCATAGAGAACAGTACAAATATGATAACACGAGAATCCTTAACAGTGAGCTGTTACACAACATCTCCATTGACTAAAGCACAAGGGCTTCATTCAAAAGACTATATCCATTACTATCTTTCTGTCTTTCTCTCTGTTTTCTTGTGTTCTTCCTTTCATTCTTTCTTTCTCTCTTTCTTTCTTTCATTTTTCCTTCCCTATTCCTGTCATTCTTTCTCTCATACTTTCTTTCTCTCTTACTCTCATTCTGTTTCTTTCTTACTTTCCTCATAAACACTTTGCTTGTGTTCCTTCCATCCATCTCTCAGTGCATTGTGCTCTGTTTGTACACCAGAGGATATGTTAAACACAGTTACTGTTTTCCTATTCTCTCTCCCCGTCATCCTCCTCCTCCTCTCTCTCTCTCTCTCTCTCTCTCTCTCTCTCTCTCTCTCTCTCTCTCTCTCTCTCTCTCTCTCTCTCTCTCTCTCTCTCCCTCTCTCTCTCTCTCTCTCTCTCTCTCGCTCTCTCTCTCTCTCTCTCTCTCTCTCTCTCTCTCTCTCTCTCTCTCTCTCTCTCTCTCTCTCTCTCTCTCTCTCTCTCTCTCTCTCTCTCCCCCTCTCCTCAGGGCAAGCGGGGTGATCCTGGAAGCCCGGGGGCCAAAGGTTATCCTGGCAGGCAGGTGCAGTAAAGCTGGTGTTGCTGTGCTAGTTGTTCAGGACACACACAAACACACGCAGCAAACACACATGCAACAAACACACACACACAACACACACACACACACACACACACACACACACACACACACACACAATCACACACACACTTCTGTGTGCACATTGTACACACACAGAGGTACAGCATACAAGCACAAGCATACACACAGACACCCACACATGCACGCGCACAGAGGCAAACCCATTAAAAGAGAAGACAAAATGTCTACCCTCGCAGAGCCAGACTCAAGGCCTGGTAGCGGAAGTAGGTGTGACGAGGGCCCAGCGGGAATAGCATTTTAAAAGGTTATTGGAAGTGAAGGAAGACCAGCAGACTAACAATCAAGGTGCAGTAGCTCAAAGGCAAGGATGAAAGAAACAATAGAGAACCACCTGCGGGACGCCTTGCAGCGGATCCCGGTGTAGTCGGGGAGCACCAGGGCACAGGGCTTACCATGGCTCTCCGGAAGGGGAGGTAATAACTGTGTGACTAGTACCAGCAGCCCCCTGGCTACGTTTGAGCTCCCCTGGTTGGTCTATGCTACAGGCAAAGAGCACCCTACGCAGTCCCACTGCAGGAAATTCCATTTGGAAAGTAAAAAATAAAGAAATAAAAAAATAAACTAGAACAAATAAACGCCGGCAGCTATGTGCAGAGTTTGTGTTCCCGTGCATCTCCCCTAAGTCTGTATTGTTTTAGCCCTAAGAAAAAGAAAAAAGAAAGAAAGCATCCCCTCAGTTATGCTGCAGATTTAAAGACAGCTTGCGATGAGGGTCCGGTTCTCCTGACCCGCTGGCCCCCCCCCCCCCCCCCCCCCCCCCCCCCCCCCCCCCCCCCTCGGATCCCGGGGACGCGCTGCGGTGGCGTGCGACGGATGAGACGTGTACCGTCCGCGTGTTGTGACCCACCGGGCCGTACGCAGTGGATGCCGTACAGGACGCCGGCTCCTCTCTGGCTGGTTTCCTCTTGACCTTTAACGAGGCCCCGCCCCTTCGCGTTCACGCTGCTTGTACAACAAAACACACACACACACACACACACACACACACACACACACACACACAGAGGGTTTCCCATTGCCGTGAACACGCCGCCGAGACCCGCGGCTCCTTACGCCACTGGATCCTCGTCTTCATCCAAATGACGTGGCGCCGTTCTGTGTCCGCAGGGTTTGCCAGGGGCCGTGGGGAGGATGGGGTCTAAAGGAACTAGGGTAAGTAGAGGTTAAGTCTAGCACACATTCACGTGACAAGAGCGCTAGTTGTACAGGCACTGTGTGGTTGATCCAGAAGGATTTCAAATGGGCTTAGGATGTGTTTGGAGTGATTCGGTGTGTTGGACTGTTTGGCTGTCGCACGCGATTAAGAGTATCTAGGACCCAAGTTATTGCCAGCGCAATATTCACGCTAGCATCCATCGGCCCGCTCTAGAATCAACAAAGGAAAGACATGTGCTTCTGCACTTATATGCTGCAGATGAACTGCCACATTTGTCAATGGGCTAAAACACACATGGTAAACGAATGAGCGCACCAGAGGCAGGCATATAAAAAGAGGGGCAATGTCGTAAACGCCACCGGTCCGGCCAGTCAACTCCATAATGACAACGACAGATGATTTGTTGAGGCTTCCTGAAAGCCCTGTGTGTTGCGCTAGCCTTGGCGTCTCGGCTTTCGCCCAATCGTCCACCACTGCCCAAAGAGCTGAAACACAGCGCTGCGGCCGGATTCTCTTCTACCTGCAGCGCCTTGTAACGCCGTCCTCCACGATCCAGCCTTCCCCGTTAGCGTCCCCCGTCTCTCCCTCCTTATCCTCCCACGGAGCAGGGCCGCCGAAGACGAGGTCTCCAGACATCCCTGACGTGGGGGTATGTGCCCTTGGACTACATCGTGGAAGCCAGCACCATGCAGTCCATGGGCATATACACTTACCTCAAGGCTTGGGTCGCCATCCTCTGTCCGCCATTGCCATCTCTCTGCCATTGCCATTGGTCCGTCATAACCATCGGTCTCTCGTTACCATCTATCTGTCATGGCCATCTGTCTGTCATTGCCATCTGTCCGTCATTATCATCTGTCTGTCATGATCATCGGCCCATCTTTACCATCTGTCTGTCATCACCATCGATATATCATAACCATCGGTCTGCCATCATCATCTGTCTGTCATTACCATCTGTCCATCATAACCATGTCTCAGTCATTACCATCTGTCTGCCATCATAATCTGTCTGTCATTACCATCTGTCTGCCATCATAATCTGTCTGTCATTACCATCTGTCTGGCATTACCATCTCTCAGTCATTACCATCTGTCTGTCATTACCTGGGTACATTGATGAAACAACTATAAAATTAAGTTTGTGTGAGTGTGTATATAGACAAGCACAGACAGACCAAAGAGCTTCATGTCTCACCTCCCCTCCCCCCCTTCCCCTCACCCCATCTCTGCCACCTGTCCTGCGCTCCTCATCCAGGGTCACATAGGGGTCCCCGGGCTCTTTGGGCTTCCTGGACCCGACGGGGAGAGAGTGAGTATCAGTTCCCTGGTGGCCCTACCGCCATCAGCATGGTCAACACCTCCATGAATGGGAAATAGAAGCCCTGCCACTCATGTCGCATTGGGGCCACGCTTTCACGACCACTCTGCAATATGGGCAGGTTCCTCCTGCAGTGTTTACATAGGATCTACCTACACCCCCCCCTCCCCCCCCCCTTACACACACACACACACACACACACACACACACACACACACAGATGCATACGCACACGTATACGTGCCATTTCCCGCCCCCAGAGTGCACTCACTCCGACCGGGATGAATAAGGATAACACATTTGAAGGAAAGCGATGGCTGACATGAATTAACCCCATCAAGCCTCCAGCCCACACACTTCTAGCACCAGACGTGTCTTAGACTGACACCCACTTATTGCTTGAAATGCATCAAAATATAGCTTGGATTTTCAATAGAGAGCAGAATACGTTTTGTACGCAAGTTGCACATGATACCGTTGTAATCCTTCCTTCTCCTTCTCGTTTTCTTTAGGGGAGTCCTGGCGTTCATGGGAAGAAGGGCAAGATGGGTAGGCCGGTAAAGTTTTCTCTCAACATACTTTTTAGAATCCCTTTCTTTACAGTTGGCTAGCAATCCCCGGCATTGCATTTTGATGCACAGGTTGGTGCATCAAGGTTGGTCTTGTATAGTGTTTCCAATGGAGTCAGAGAGCCTGTTCTGCCTTCAGCTAAATACGTTTAGGATAAACGCTGGTAACACCCAGAACCCCTAAAAATTGGTGTTGATTAACCAGCATGGCTGAGAAAACCCTGAGACATTAAGACTTATAATAAGAGTTGATAATTACTGCCGTCTCGCTCAAGATGGGTCCTCAATAACTTGAGGTGTTGAAGTGTTAATCAACCTTCCTAGAGAACGGATTTGGCTGAGGGATGATAGGAATATGCATGGTAGGCTTATTGGAAGCCATGTTTTTTTATGTTACTATTAAGTGATAATAAAGCACAGTGGTTGTGGATTTGGCGCTGCTGAGCATCTAACCCGCAGACCAAGGAAATAGGTCTTCATGGGCGCCTGGATGTCAAATCCTGGCATCTCCATCCTTACATGGAAAATAAAGATCCTGTTCTTAGCTTCTTCTGTATCATTATGTTGTTTTGGGTTGTTTTTTTTTATCTGGATTTTTGTGCATCGTGCAAAGCAACAAAAAGTCTGTAAAACAAGGTCCTTTATTTTGAAATGGCGTTGTTGTTTACTCATCGATGCAAGACTAGCATAGCTATTTATAAGTTGGTTTCCTTCCTGAGAATTGTACAGTACTGACATAGCAATACTGACGTACCACTATGTGTAGTTGCAATGCAACCAGCCTGCATTTCAATGTCAGACCTCCCCTCCGTTTTATATATGGTTGCAGCATGTTAACAAATGAGTCCATTACAGCCCTGGATTGTTCTGTTAACACAGAGAATGGTTGTTCCACAAACAACCTTTGTTAACATTACATCACCCTACTCTTCTCCACCAAATTGGTACTATGATTAGATATAACTGCATCTTCTACATGCTTCAACGGCCAGTTTGTAAAGAGCATGTTCAACAATTGGCTGCAGAGTGGAGTGCATTCTTTCAAGATCCCCAGTGACTCAGAGAGATGATAAGAAAAGAGGTGGTAGGTTCTTGCTCAGCTCAGAAGAGCTCCTCACTCTCTATCTTGTGTGGAGCGTATCACTGAAGACATCTCCTTCTCCTTCTGTACAGATCATAGGCGCATGTCATTTCCTGGGAAACATCTGCATAGTGATGACAATGATGTTTGTCTAATTAGCTCGCTGTTGCAGAGAAAGAGACAAAACATGCGCATTTGGACACGCACACACACGTGTGTTTCTGATCAAACTGAATCTGTGAAATGGATCTTTGGAAAGAACTTTTCCACATTTCCTTTTGGAGGATCATTTTGCAGCAATTCGTTTTGATGACCCACATGGCCTGGTTGTCAGCCTGCACAGCGAGACAAGCCCGTGTCTCAGATGCCAGGCCTGAAGATCGCTTTCCTTTCACCCCTGTGGAAAGAGAATAGAGCAACGGGATTAAAAAGAAGAAGCAATATCGGGAATACGCATGAACATAGAGAGATGTGTGTAATATAATAGAGTGCATCAAACAATGGAGTATATTATGTAATACACTTTTCCACTGTCCAAAGTGGGGAGATGTGGACATTGGCATGGGGACAAGCATGCGTCTAGCGTATGGACGGACCACGTCATGCCTCTGAAATCATGAACACAGCACAATGAGGGAGATTAATAATAATGAACACCGTCAGCAGTTTTTCAGCCAGTTTTTCTTCTCATCTGGCCGGTTAGACAGTTAGACAGTGAGACATTAGGCAGTTCTGGGGAAAGCTCCCTGCCAAGCACATGCACTAGCCAAGCACATGCACGCTGCCAAGCACGTGCACGCTGCCAAGCTCGTGCACGCTGCCAAGCACGTGCACGCTGCCAAGCACGTGCACCCTGCCAAGCACGTGCATACTGCACACACACACCGTCACTCAGAAAGACGCAGTCATGGAGTTTCTTGCCGTTATCCCAAAGATTGAACGACTTGTGCTATAGATTATTAAGTTCCTCTCTCAAATGTGTGTCCTACAGCAAGGCTAACCTGTCATGCTTTCAGATGCTGCTGACAGCAAGACCCAATGTTCCAACAGAAGCGTGCTTTGAGAGGGGATTCAGGCACCCTTCAGCAATTATTGATTCGTATTTCTTTTTTACATATTTGTAAGTACAGCTTCAGCCAATCAAATTATATAGTCTGGTGGAATACAAAATAAATACAAATAACAATACATGCACTTTTGTATTTAAACCAAAAAGAAGAATGTTTTTTTGCCTGCAAGGTCTCTCCAACTCTCCCAAAAAGACAGCGACGACTTTGGCGCGAGCTGAGAACAATTCAAACTAAAGTCTGAAACCTGGCCCATCCCCTGTTGAGCGATTCGGTCTGGCTCGCTGAGCGGCCCACCACATCTCTCCGTGCCAACCTCAGGATCAATGAGAGAGTCTTGAGTAAATCCAACCTGCCTGTCCCATAGAAAAAAACGTTATGTTGACAAGTGTTCGTTCTACGGTTCAGTTGAACGTGTTTTATTGCTCGTAACTATCGAGTGATCATCACATTAACATCTCCCCTTCCATGTGTTTTATAGGCTGATGCTTATGCCCTGCCATAATTCACCCTTGGTAATGTCAACACCGCTCTGTGTGTGTGTGTGTGTGTGTGTGTGTGTGTGTGTGTGTGTGTGTGTGTGTGTGTGTGTGTGTGTGTGTGTGTGTGTGTGTGTGTGTGTGTGTGTGTGTGTGCCCAGGGGTTTTCTGGAGACCTGGGAGAGAGGGGGCTACCGGGTCTGGATGGGAACCCGGTAAGTGAGACATGATGGACACAAACACCTCTTCAATGCTCAACAGCTTCAACTGCTACCACCATTCAAACCATCCACCTCCATCACCTCTACTCCTAGACACCTGGATATATTCCACCTCCATCACCTCTACTCATAGATAGAGACCTGGATATAGTCCACCTCCATCACCTCTACTCATAGATAGAGACCTGGATATGGTCCACCTCCATCACCTCTACTCATTGATAGAGACCTGGATATAGTCCACCTCCATCACCTCTACTCATAGATAGAGACCTGGATATGGTCCACCTCCATCACCTCTACTCCTAGACACCTGGATATAGTCCACCTCCATCACCTCTACTCCTAGACACCTGGATATAGTCCACCTCCATCACCTCTACTCATAGATAGAGACCTGGATATATTCCACCTCCATCACCTCTACTCATAGATAGAGACCTGAATATAGTCCACCTCCATCACCTCTACTCATAGATAGAGACCTGGATATAGTCCACCTCCATCACCTCTACTCATAGATAGAGACCTGGATATAGTCCACCTCCATCACCTCTACTCATAGATAGAGACCTGGATATATTCCACCTCCATCACCTGTACTCATAGATAGATTCCACCTCCATCACCTCTACTCATAGATAGATTCCACCTCCATCACCTCTACTCATAGATAGATTCCACCTCCATCACCTCTACTCATAGATAGATTCCACCTCCATCACCTCTACTCATAGATAGATTCCACCTCCATCACCTCTACTCATAGATAGAGACTCTTACATCTCCCTCTTCTATGGGACATTATGATGTACGTTCCTGCTGAGCGAGCTGAGGCTGAACACGACCATTTCGTTGCCAGTAATGCCTTCGCTATACATTATAGAAGTTACCTTGAAACTCGTAATCCTCTTTCTAACATTACCTCCCTCTGTGTCAGGGGGATCTGGGAGCCCCTGGCCCCTGTGGGGTCCCTGGTCTCATTGTGAGTACAAAACATCTTCCCTCCAGCCCTCCACATCATTCTCCAGTTTATGTTTAGGTTCTCCTCATGCGTGAATAAATAACAGATTAAAGGTTTCTGTAATGTTAACTTTCTTTCGTTTTCTCATATTGTGTAAAGTATATTTGCTGTAATTGTCTAATTTATTTTACTGTACAATTTTGTTGCTGTCTGCTGCAACGCCCATAGTTCCTGTGTGGGATAAACGAATGACATCTTTACTTATCGTATCATTATGAAATCAAGTTAAAGACAACTGCACATTTAAGGCAGGTCAATGTGTACAACAGGTGTGTTTCTGGGTGTCCTAAATGTGTGTGTGTGCCCTGTTCTAAGTGTGTGTCCTGTGTGTTATGGCAGGGGGACATGGGGCCTGGAGGCATGATGGGCTTACCAGGACCCCCAGGACTCAAGGTACAGACTAATGACATCACAACTTGTTCTACTATGTACTGTCCTTAATGTAGACATTAAGAACAATATTACATACACAGCAACTTACAGTGAATACAGAGTCAAATGTCCTTCAGGAGCGGGTAGGGGTTAGGAGATAGGGGTTAGACAGTTAATACAGAGTCAAATGTCATTGAGGAGCAGGTAGGGGTTAGACAGTGAATACAGAGTCAAATGTCCTTCGGGAGCAGGTAGGGGTTAGTGGGTAGGGGTTTGACAGTGAATATAGTCACATGTCCTTCAGGAGCAGGTAGGGGTTAGTGGGTAGGGGTTTGACAGTGAATATAGTCACATGTCATTTAGGAGCAGGTAGGGGTTAGTTGGTAGGGGTTAGAGAGTGAATATAGTCACATGTTATTTAGGAGCAGGAAGGTTGAACAGCTTAACCAACAACACTATCCCGTTCCCTGAGTTGTTATTTCAAATGGAAAGAAATGTCTGGTTGCCGAATAACAATATTTACTGATAGCCAGTAAATATTGTTACGCAGGTCATCTTAAAAATACAGACTAAATACACACATAGAATAAACTAACTAGGTAAACGAAATATATCTTCAGATGAACATAAACGATGCAAGCTGATAGTGGTCAGATGATTTCTGAAATAGCACTCTTCTATATAAATATTGTTTAAATAAAATAGATTTAATACAACCTAGTAACCTCGAGGATAGAGACATTCTCCAAAAACTCTGCTACCTCAATGCTGTTTATTAAAGTCCCTTCACGTATATTGTCTGGTGGGGAGATGCTACAGCAAACTGCTTCTACATTGCTGTGTTTCTGTGTTCCTAGATGACTGTGTTTCTGTATTCCTAGATGACTGTGTTTCTGTGTTCCTAGGGAGTTCTGGGAAATCCAGGGGAACCAGGACTGAAAGGTGATAAGGTGATCTGATTATGTCTTCCATAGTTTATTCAATATAGTATGTTGTCTTATTAGTCTATCTATCTATCTATCTATCTATCTATCTATCTATCTATCTATCTATCTATCTATCTATCTATCTATCTATCTATCTATCTATCTGTCTGTCTGTCTGTCTGTCTGTCTGTATATCTGTCTATATAGCTATATCTCTATATCACTTTCTATCTGTCTGTCTGTCTGTCTGTCTGTCTGTCTGTCTGTCTGTCTGTCTGTCTGTCTGTCTGTCTGTCTGTCTGTCTGTCTGTCTGTCTGTCTGTCTGTCTGTCTCTGTCTCTGTCTATCTACTTAACTATCTCTCTCTCTCTATCTCTCTCTCTCTATCTATCTGGTTGAGGAGTGATATTTCCCCTACACTGTTTATAAAGCTCAATCCTGACAGTTGAGATCTATGCTAGTAATTATCTTATCAGGAAACACAGAACGTGTGACGATGACAGAATACTGTGATATATCAATGTTATTAATGTGAGTCTCCATTCAACCTGTTTAATTTAGGTGTGTGTGTGTGGGTGTGTGTGTTTGTTATCAGGAGGATGTGGGTAAACCAGGCGAGCAGGGTGAACACGGTTTCCAAGGCGACAAGGTATGTTCTCTTTTCTTATTAGAATCATCAAATATTAGCCTTATGATGGAGCCCTTGCCCTGTGTAAATGGTGCTTGGGATGGTAATGTGAGGCGGTGTGTTTCCCTTTGTAGGGTAGTGTGGGGTTGCCAGGGTTACCGGGACCTCGTGGGAAACCCGGAGCTCAGGTATGTTCTCACACCGTCAAGTAACACCTTATAATGTTTCACGTTCACCTACAAATGTGAATACGTGTGGGGTGGTTCAGTTTCCTGAACCACCCCGTATATATATATATATATATATATATATATATATATATATATATATATATAAAAACAGCATTATGAGCTTGTTGGATGCACTTGGAAAGCATGGCAGAGAGGACGATCTCTGGCTATCCGGGCTGCTCAACCAATCCCGCATGACGGACATTTGTGTCTTCCAGGGGAAACCAGGAGACAGCGGCCCTGCTGGCCTACATGGCCCTCCGGGGCCAGAGGTAAGATATGTTCTACCTGGATGGGGAACGCCTGGCTAATTTCTAATGTAAAGTCTCTCTCTCTATATATATATATATATATATATGCTTCATACGCGTGTTTTGGAAAACATTCCCGTCTGCAACATCAACTCCATTTCCGCAAAGTTGGACCGTAGGCGAAAGCTGGACCCTTAGCGTCATTTCTCCTTCAGAACACAAATCCGATAAATGACTTCATTGATTTTCTTTCTCCACAGAAACGGCGTTTATGTTTTTCTCCCAACACCGTATGAAGCAGTACTCCCCTGTATTAGGGAATAGCCTAGCGTGACGGTTCCCCTTTAATCTAACATAATCGTCCATTTAAATGTCATACTCAAGGATTACATGAGTCATGTTCTCCCTCCTCACTCCAGGGGTTCCCTGGGGATCCCGGCCCACCGGGAAGCAACGGCCCAGAGGGACCCAAGGTTCGCACGACCTTTGACCTGTTCTCAACCCACACCAAGGCAATGCTTGGCGCGCGCTCACCCTGAGCGGAAGAGGCACACTCATGTTGTGCTTTATCTTCCGCAGGGTAGGGCAGGGCTCAGAGGGTTACCAGGACCAAGCGGGATCCCTGGACCAGAGGTGAGGCCTTTCAGTGGATCGGACTCCGCGTCCCTATGGGCCGTTGGTGCCTTTCGGCGGTCCACACACGTCCAGCGCTCTGCAACGCCGCGGAGGTGGGCGCGAGGTCACGGGTGGCGCTGAGGAGCAGCTCCGTCGCCTCGCTCACGCATCGCTCTCCCAAACACGTTATGCCCCTCCACACCACACCCCCCCCCCCCCCCTCCTCCTAGGAACAGGGGTTACCTTTGGTCGTTTTTACCATTATTTAAATGCGTCTTGTTTTTCATCTTTTTCCTTCCTGTTACTGTCATGCACTTTCCGCTGTGACGCCGGAGTTTCCCGTCTGAGATGAATAAGTACATCTTACTTAATAAACACAACGGATCTTCTTTGGAGAGAGTAGAAGCATTTGCAAACCATTCAATTCCTCTGAAGCCCTGTGCTGTAGACGACCTGACGCGAGGAGAGAACACATAAAAGCTCTAGTAAAAGCTCTAGTATCATCTGAGCCTCATCTAGCCTCAGGTCACGAGACACACAAGGGAGAGCGAGGCGAATGTCTGCTTTTTCTGACCTTCTGACCCCTTTGTCTTGTTGCCAGGGCGATGAGGGCCCACCTGGGCCTGCTGGACCATCTGGACCAGAGGTGAGCACCGATTGGATAAGAGACATGTGGCGCTCGACCAATAACAGGGTTATCTTGGTTCAGGCCTTCCTCGCCACACTCCATAATATACATGTCTGTGTGTTAAGCTCAGCCACATAGGAGTGATATAGCCAGTCTTGTATGGTGAGATCTTGGCGGGAACATGTCTATTGTTCTCAAGTTATTCTGCGGTACATATGGCTTCACTCCTATCGCCAGGTCGGTTAGTAAATTGCTATGCACACGGTGAAAGGAAAGGTCTTTACCGTGGGCTGAGTGAGAGCATATGCAGCAACAACAACTTATTCTCTGCACGCAAGACAGAAAGGAGCTGTCAGAGACTTTAAATTGTCCTATCAGTTGGTGAATATTATTATTGGGGCTGAAATCTCCAAAAAGTGGATTTCAACCACTTAACATCATTCATCATGTAGGATGTCTTTTGGACAGGCCAAACTAAAGTTAATATGTAAAGAAAGCTTTTAGCGTTATGAAACGTACACACACATTTAGACTATCTTGTTGAATATATCCTGTCACTCATTTGATCACTGTGGGAGTGTGTGTGGATGATGTCAGGTGTGCAGCCTCACCCAGCCCCAGAGTCCAATCAGTCTGACTCGGGCCAGGTGAGGCTGCTTAAAACCAGCCATCATCCACACACACTCCCACAATCACCTCTTCATAAAATAGTTTGATCGAGTAGCTAGAGTAGCATAGAGTAGACCATACACTACGATAAGAACAGCAGAGAATCAGACAAATGATCATTCAGACGTCTCTCCCTGCTTGGCTGTGGTTGATCACACTCGGCTCCAAGCCCTCTGGAAATCCAAACAAAGACAACGGATCGCGGCGCTTCTCTGAATATCAAGGAGCCCTCGAAGCAGGCGTCCCTCTGTGAGGAGTTTATGACTTCACCGATCATTGAGCTTCTCAAACACAAGGCGTTTGTCACTTCAGTGTTTGTCTTTTGTTGGTTTGTTTGTACATGTACATATGCACGGAGCTTCACCCTGGACCATGGAGACGGATTGGGCCCTGCGGGGGGGGGTCTCCCAGCTTTACACTGTACACTGACTGTGTGTCGTTTCCCCTTCCTCTCTGTTCAGGGCAGAGCTGGGAGGCAGGGATTCGGTGGCAGCACGGGCCCGGACGGCCTCAAGGTCAGGCCCTCATACGCATGCACCCCCGGTAGCATCATCAATGTCGCCTTAGTGTGAAACAAGGCCTTTTATGATAATGCATTAAGTGAATGTGTGTAAATTAGATGTTAATTTCCCCTTGCCGCCAGGGGAACGGGGGTCTCAGCACATTTCCACTTATTTGAATTTAAGCAGGAAGGCGTGAATAGGTTCAAGATATGCTAATGAGGTCTTCCCACACAGGGGGAGACCGGCATAAGTGGCGAGGTTGGAGCGCATGGAGAGAAGGTAAAATACTTTTTATTAACACACTCTCCCTCTCGGTCATGCTCTGTCTTTGTGTATTATCCGTCCTTCAATGTGTGTGCGCGTGCGTGTGTGTGAGAGTGGGTGTGTGTGTGTCTCTGTGAGCGAGTGCATTTGTGTGTGTCTGTGTGTATGTGTGGGTGTGGGTGCCCTGTGTGTGTTTGTGTGTGGGTGTGTGTGTGTGTCTCTGTGAGCGAGTGCATTTGTAGGTGTCTGTGTGCGTCTGTGTGTGTGTGTGTGTGCCTGTGTGTGTGCACATCTGTGTGTGTGTTTGAGGGTCTTTTGTGTGTGTTTGTGCTCTCATGCTCTGCTCTCTGATTCTGTGTTTGTTTTTCAGCTCCAGTTAATGGTAATGCGGCATGTGTGCACATCTCTATGTTGGATTTTGTCTGCCTGTAAAAAAAGAAATGTCACAACTTAGAATTGAGGGTGAATGGCTGAATTGGGTTCATCAGTGGCTCAGGAGGTAGAGCGTGTTGTCTGGCAACCGGAAGGTTGCTGGTTAGATCCCGGCTCCTTCTAGCTGAGTGTTGAGGTGTCCATGAGCAAGACACCTAACCCTCACTGCTCCCGACCAGCTGGCTGTCGCCTCGACTGGCTGACACCACGGTCGGTGTATGAGTGGGTGTATGAATGGGTGTATGAGTGGGTGAAGATGAGGTACTAATTGTGAAGGGTTCTGAGTGGCCACAAGCTAGAAAGGTGCTATATAAACACATTTAAACATGACCTCTCTCTCTCTCCTCCTCTGAAACCAGGGGCCACCGGGGTTCCTGGGGCCGGTGGGGGAGCCAGGCATCGCTGGAGAAAAGGTTAGCATGCTGTGAGCCATGCTGGTCATGGTGATGGTGGTGGTGGTAGCGGCGGTGGCGGTGTGGAATATGAGATGTGGGATGCGTGACTCTGCTCCTGATGATGACCTCCTCTTCCTCAGGGGGAGCGAGGGGAGGTGGGAGCTCCTGGACCGCAGGGGGTGAAGGGAGCGATGGTAAGGAGCTAGTCTGGACCGTGATCCTCCCCCCTCCCACAGGGGGGCGCTCTGTCAGCCTGGGGGGGGGGGGCATGTGGGGTCAGGTGATGATGATGTGATGGTGAAGATGAGGACGATGATGGCGGAGAGGATGTGATGATAGTGATGAGGAGGAGAATGATGACGATGGCAGTGAGGATGTGATGATGGTGATGCTGATGAGGAGGACGATGAAGATAATGTGTTTGGTGGTTGTGATGATGAAGATGATCAAAACTGAATGGTATGAAATGGCACTAGAACAAACAGGAGCCAATAAGAAGGTTAGCTGTGAATTAGGAAGGAGGTCATCTCTGGAGAAGGAAAGTTATTGATTCAGGATGGGATGGGTGCCGTACCAAATCCTGCTCTGCATAGCTGCGGAGCAGGATTTGGCTTCAGTGAGAATACAAGCCTGAACACCTTTCAGCCGGGGAGAGTAAGGGAGTTGTGTTTAGGGGCAATGAGCATGTATACAAAGGCTTACTAAACAAACTATTGTTTCAAATAAAAAAGGTTATTTATATAAGAAATACGGCCCTATGACAATGAAAGGGATTGTGACCACATCGTATTCATTGCAGCAGATTGAGGAATGTCCTGTGTCCCTACAGGGTCATCCTGGCTCCCCTGGACAGAGCGGGCCCCCCGGGGACCACGGCGTCCCAGTGGGTGAACTGTCTTGTTGGGAACTCATCTCCTGGCCTTTCCACCCTGCTTGCTGTTCCTCCTCTCCCGTGTCGTTTGACCGTGTGCACTCACAAAGCTGTTTTGGTCTTCATCTTTCTTGCTCGCTCTTTGATGTCTTCTGTTTGTAGCAATTCTGAAGAGTTGTTCACATGAAAGCAGGAAGTGTTTCGTGGTGGACTTTAGTCGATGTTGACATCAAGAGGAATAGACTCCGGCTTCCTCTGCTTTCAAGCTGAACCTGAGTGTCGTACAAAACTGGACTAAAGTTCACCGCCCACTTTTAAAAAACAGATGCATGAAAAATGCATGAGCTGCGAATACGTTTTACTGACAACAAAGACAGAAGTTGGATGACATGATACATGAGTCTCTAATTGATTTCTCCCTCGTTTTAGGGCCGTCCTGGTTCACAGGGAGCCATTGGTGTCAGAGGACCCAAAGGACTCAGGGTAAAAACCATTATTTTGTTTATTATATTATCTTTTAGCGGGCTGGTGGAGTGGTTAAGGTGTTTGAGTCCCTGCTCAGAGGTACCGGGTTGGATCCCTAATGTCCACATCCTGGCGTCCTCGAGCAAGGCACCTATACCCTCTCCCTTTAATGACATGTCTCTGAAGCCACAGTGAGTGGCTCTGGATGAAAGCGTCTGCTGAAGGACTATTTAGTGGTAATAGTAAATAATTTAGTATATTAATTTGGTCACACATGGCCTTCTAGCTATTAGCCATCCGCAAACACAAAATACATGTCTGCTTTATATGTGTGAAACGAATCTTAATAGGATTCTAAACTATCGTTATGGGGCATTGAAGCATGAAGATCTTTAAACCAAATGAGCTCAGGAGAAATGGACTCCCTCGTAAACCTCACTTTAGCACTTTAGACAACACCCCGCAGCTTCTGTACCCGAAAATATAGGACCATGGCGGCGTCTTTAAAACAGCCATAAATCCAATGTCAGCAAGGCTTCTCCAAAACGTCTGCGTCCTACCTTGGGAAAGTACCCTTGGTTACACAAGGGTTTTAGATTTGAATGAATTATTGATCTTACACGAGTAAGTGGTATAATTAGGCTACTTTATCTTGTGGATGGGTATTATATGGGTCCGCTGACATCATGGGCAGATACCCATTTAGAATTTAATAACTATAATTGTTTAAAATTGCATGAGGACCTTTTTAAAGCAGAATGTAGTTCAGTGCTATTAACAACACACACCGTCCAACCAAAAATATTTTTTTGTTGAAGAACAAAGAACTACTACACACAATAGAATCCTATATCCAACATAAAGATGTGTATTTTCTTATGAAGACCCAATAAAGATCAACTATACATATAATTTCATCAAAATGCACTTTATCGGTGCTATACTATCATCACATTCTTCAAAGCCTCTTGCTGGCGAATAACAAACTGTTAGCCTGCATGCAGCAGATATATAGCACATTAAGGTAGAAATACATCTAAAGCACAATTCTCCTTTAATAAAACTGAACAGTGGTCTGTAGCGGTCTGACGATGCCGCTCCAAAAGCAACAGAGCTAATTTGTAAGTGGAGTTGAGAGTTTACATACTACATTGTATGCTTGCATTTGGACTCGCTGTACTAGTGCTTTGCTAAACAAGCTTCACAAGCTTCCATGGCTTTCATGTTCAGTGAGAAGCCACTGGGAAGCCACTGTGAAGCCACTGTTTGGCTTAATTTGAGAGGCAAGGATGAGTCAGCCGAATGTTTCGGACCAAGCCATGACCTTTACAGAAGAGCCCAGGCTTCACTATACAATATCTCCAGTGTGCAGGGGCCAAATACCACAGTCTTGTCCTGTGGGATCATGGAAATAAAATGAGTATTTGATGAATAAAAGGTCCTTCTATATTCTTCCTTAGTGTCTATACTGTGTCCTTTTCTTTTGTCCGACATAATTAATAACGTCTTTCCCTAACCTTTATTACTCCAAAGGGCAAGGGAATCTTCCCAAACATCAGGGGAAAATAAGAAACCTTGACTTTGACTTGATCTCCCCCAAGTTGGCAGTTTAAATCGGGGTTTGCTTCCTACACAATATGAATGCGACACGACATAGAAAACACGGCTATCGCTGACCAGTTTCTGCCTAGTATGGAACAGATAAAAAAATGGCTGTGATGACCAATCAAATGCTAGCTAACATTCAGTTGGGGAGAGGGGAGAGGAGGGGCGCTCTATTGGTGCAAAGAGAATGCATACCAAGGCTTATTAAATTAACTTGCAAGTAAAGAAGACCGTATCATTTGTAATATCATTATTCGGATCAAACTTTCCACCACACTTTGAGAGTATTTATGATATCTATAGTTAATGTTATGTGCTTCAAATAAGTAAAAGAGCTCAATGAGAAATGTAATAATCACCTTTTATCGTTCCATAGGGCCCGGTGGGTCCTGCTGGTCTCCTGGGAGGGAAGGGTTCTGCTGGAGTGATGGTAAGAAGGAGGTCAAAAGGTCAAACAACACTTACTTCGCTAAAAACGTTCACTTATTACTTTATACTGTATACTTTATAGTCAATACCTTTTAAATTAATGGGTCTAATATGTATCACTCTATTACCTTGGTTTTGCCATTTTATGATGGTTTCATAATGTGATGATCAAGTCAACTTGCATCAGTTGATGTATTGATTATGTTTTGACAATGAACGTAAAATGAATATGTGGTAACGAGCTGTATATTTTAATGCCTTCACTGATCACAGACAACCACACGTCTGATATGTTATTAATGTGAAAAATAATGAAAACATGTTAAAACTATAGCTCACTGTGATAAATCACAGAACTCACTTTTGTACATTCATCCATAAAAAACTGCTTCTAATTTGATGTATTTACACAGAATCAGTTTACATGATATATTACATGAGCACACATCAAATAGCACGGATTCTGTTTGGAAATGATCAACAATACAGTCCCACAGTTCAGTTTTACAACTTAGGTACATTCGATCACATAATTTACGATCCAGGGTATCTTTGAAGATCGCTTGTTACCAAATTTAGAACAGAAAACAAAAACTTGAATCAGTGAGCCTTATATACCCATAAATAAATACCCAGCCCTCAATTCCCATGCTATGATAAGGGACACAGTTGTTATTGGGGCATGAGGAAATCCTGTGGGATTTTTGGAGTAAGTTAAAGGACTGCTTCTGTTGAATGGTTGTTCTTGTAGGGCCCGGATGGTCCCCCAGGAAAACCTGGGTTCCCTGGACAGATGGTAAGAACAGTCTCCTCATCACTCTGTATCCATCAGTAGCCTATTTTAAACCTGCACTATGTACGTTTTACCATTAGCACGCGCTAGTGGTTTGAGTTGTAGCTATATAGTTGTAGCTATAACGGCTGTATAATATAGCTTTAATGGACGCTTCTGAGTGACGTCAAGACTTGCATTATTTACTATGGAAACCGTGGCAGATTCATTCTTTCAAAAAAGGAACCACTGGAATCTTTTTGAACATGACCTTATTAAAATCAGAAAAACACTGCACACTCTACATGAACAAATGCCACATGACAAGACATCCTGTGCAATGAAGCTAGCGTCAAGACTTTCCATGTTGGGGGGGGCAAAAGTGGCCCAGAATGAAACGATTTATAGAGAAAGATTCCCTGGATGGATTGACTCGTGGATGGGTTTGTTTTATTCTTGGGAGATGTTCTAGGTCAGATATTTTTTTAATGGAGTAAATTGCTGCAGTAGAAAAGTTACATTTAACATGTAACTTTTGTTACATGTTAGTGCAGATTTAACATCATTCGTGTTGACATGTCTTAAGCCTCCGCTATAGTTTGAAAGTAATTGCTGTGTCTGTCTGCTGTTCTGCCAAAGGGGAAGATCGGCGAGCGAGGGGAATTGGGACCTAAGGGATTTCCAGTAAGTGATGCAGTTATTTTGTGGATTAGTCGCAACAGATTTTGGGATGAGAATGTCTATGACATGGGTTGATATCCCAATCAATCGAAGGCGCTGTGTGTGTTCTAAATGGCTGATGTTTCTTTCCAGGGTATCCAGGGACCGTCAGGACCTCCTGGGGCCAAGGGCTTTGCAGGAGAACCAGTAAGTTCCCAGTCACCCAGCTGTTGGCAGTCTGGCTTCCCTCATTTGTGAAGATCCTGATACTTTAGCTCACTGTTGGAGAGAATGTTCGCTACTAGCAGTCCTCCCTCCAAACCGTTCTTACCCGTTTCTCTTCTACTGGGGATGTCAGGTTTTTTACTGTGGATCTGGGCGCTCTTGTGTCTCATAAAAAAAGAGAGAACAGTAGCTCAAAACTAGACCTTTCCTCTTTGCCAGTTCCTCAGCTTGACAACATCTTAATCACTGCTGGATCCACCCAATCCCTCAGACTACTGGTTGCTTGAAGAGCCCAGAGAGAGAGAGACTAATCCTTTTCCCCCCATTCTGTCCAAGTTCTACAAAGAGATGAATCAGAGTCAATTTGATCTACACCATCCACTTCCTGTAAAGGCAGATTTATTGTAGCCTGACTGTATCTCCATAACATAATGCCTTTTACTATCTCCTACTGAAGCTTTTGCCCAATTACCCCAGGGCATTCCACCGCCCAGATAAAGCTACCTCTTACAATCCATACCAGCTCAATGCCATTTTATACTCTTTTCTACTTTTTTTTCAAACAACCCCTGATGTTTGTCCCAGATTTGTGAACGCTGCCGAGCATTATTCTGTTATTGATGCCTCTTCTCTGCCATCAGGGGCCAACAGGGCCCGCTGGAACGATGGGACCTCTTGGAGGCATGGGACCAAAGGTGAGTTTCATCACCTGTCAGACTTGTGTGAGTCCTGCCCGCCTATGTAGTTAATATTGAGCTGGGGCCGCCGTGTCTGTGTCTGTGACAGGGACCACTGGGGAGGACGGGGGAGAGAGGGCTGCCGGGTGACTCTGGAGAGAAGGTCTGTGTCTCTCTGTTCTTCTTTTATTCACACGAGGTCATTTAGTCAGACGTCTTACAAGTTTGGCTGAAAACAATCAAAAGCGTCAAGTAAAAATTGGAACTGCTACAGAACAAAAGTGAAAGCGCTGTGCCTGCCATATGAATACTTATTCGTATTGTTAGTGCCAACGGTTGTGGTGTCTACAGAGTGTCTGCAGAGTAGATTCCACGTTTCAAAGAGCTGTCCAAATTCCACCACAATAGCGCAACGTTTTTGTTAAGAATCCAAAGCCAGTTGTACATACAGTATGGGCCGCTACTTACACGAACCGTTATGAGGAGATGTCTGACAGTTGACACAGTTGTTGTTGTGTTGTTATTGTTGTTTATGTTTTTCTGCCTGGCAGGGGGCCGCGGGTCCCTTCGGAGGCCCCGGGGAGCTGGGCATGATGGGTCAGAGGGTGAGCACACCCATCTCAGACACGCCGCAGACCCAAAAGTCTCTCTAATGTGCTCATGCAAATTCCCTCTCACTTTGGAACTGCATTTGATGTCAACCAATGGAATAATTAGCCAGGCCCAAGTGGCCACCCTTCTCTTCACACAAGCTCATCAGAGCGTGCTCTTAGTTATGCTGTAAACCAATAAAAGCTCTCATTACACTCGTTATGGTTTCATTCTGTCAGGGAGAGCCCGGAGTGGATGGAGAGCTTGGAGCGAGTGGACCTGATGGAGTCAAGGTAAAGAGGATGGTAATCTCTGGGTGACGGATGACCCCCCAACTGACGTCACCATATACAGTATGACCCACTGTTGGGTTTCAAATGAAGTTTCCTGAGTCAAACTTCATTTTGAAAATGTTGACGAACTGTCCGAAAAGTAGCATTTAAAGGTGTAGTGTGTAGAATGTAGTGGCATCTAGCGGAGTAAGTATGTTTGAGTTTGATCAGTTTTGTTTTTGTTACCTTAGAATGAGCCCTTTATGTGTACATAGGGAGCCATGTTGCACCGCCATGTTTCTACAGTAGCCCAGAACAAACAAACGGCTCTAGAGAGAACGTGTTTTTAAATTATAATCATAATCGCTATCTTATTTGTAAGCCATGACCTATAGTTTTACAGACTAAATAACTAAATACAATTTAGAAATCTATCAAGGAACCTCAGCACTTGACCGTTGGCTACTCAATGCTGTCGTAAACGATGACATCATTTTGGAATCACCTACTGGCATCTTAAAGGCCAGTATAGGCCTCCTACGTCGAGGGGTGAGGGGGAGGATTCAGTTGGTTGCAATCTGCAACCCCACCGCTAGATGCCACTAAATCCTACCCACCGCACCTTTAATGTAATTTCTGAGGTGCACACTGTGTGTATGTGCACCTGATGAACTGAGCTGCTCATCAAGCCATTTTAAGTCAAACTGCTTGGGAGCCTTTAGCAAAGTTGGACCAGCGTTCTGTTGACTTTTAGTGAAAACAGACAGTGTCTCTATTCTAGGAGATCTACTGTCTGGCAAGCATTGCGGGAGAATTATTTTTTTTAACATCAAGGAAAAAGCCTGCCTGTCATTCAGAGCCAAGATTCATGAAGCATGGCTGACAGACCCACAAATAGTTTTTGGCTGAGAGTGTGTTTAACAAGGCCTAGACTAAAGCACAGAGTACAGCAAGAGTTAGAACTCAGATTAACTAGTTCTTCACTGTCTTCAGAGGGATATGTCATTCGGGGTTGGATGCTACATTTAGCCTGTTTCCAGGCTACATAACTGCTCCAGAGGTTTGTTGCTATTGTAGCTGGCAGATGTTGAACGCTTACCAACCTCCAGATAAGGTTACGATCGATTGTGTTTCGATTGTTATTTCTCAGCGAGAGAAATCTGAACAACGTATTCCTTGTTGTCTGGCTTCAGTTAAAGTCCTGGAAAGAAAACTATTTTGGACAACTAAATGACACCTCAAGATGTATACCCTGTACATTTATTGTACAGGGTACAGGTATCACTTATCACTGTATAATACTACACAAATACCAGTATTGTTGTCGTATTGTTGAAGTATTTTATTAGTTTAGGAGACTTTTGAAGTGCAATGTGACAATAAATAAATAAATAAATACATAGATAAATAAATAAATACACAAACAACAATCAAAATAACTTTTCTTTGGTATCTTTTTTTGTTTGTGTATTCATTTAATTTGTGAGCACTCCATAAATCAAGGAGGTTTCATGGGTGCTTACTGGTGCCTCTTGCTCCGTGTCTCCAGGGCGAGGTGGGGGACGTAGGGGCCGAGGGGGCCCAGGGAGAGAGGGGTGTGGTGGGCACCAAGGGGAAGGAAGGACCCCCCGGGGCTCCTGGCCTGGTTGGGGTGAGGGTGAGTGTCTTGTCAACTCGCACGTCTTCACGTTGCCTGGCAACAAAAAACAAACACGCACGCGCGCGCGCGCGCGCGCGCGCACACACACACACACACACACACACACACACACACACACACACACACACACACACACACACACACACACACACACACACACACACACACACACACACACACACACACACACACACACACACCGTTGTGCCAACCACCTGCTATTCTTTCACTAGGGTCAAGAGGGGAAACCTGGAATAATGGGCGAACGAGGAAAAGCTGGAGAGAAGGTTTGTCAAGCTGCAGTCACTTTCCTCTGCGGAACATATTTTACTTCTCGTACTCGTGTCAAGATGGCGTCTCACGTGTGGAGGGTTTAATCGCTGTAACAGTAAACAAACCATGAAGTCACCTCTGCAGGGACTCTGGAAAAGTCAAACACAAAACACTCAAAAGCACGCAAAAATTGAAACACACTTTCATCGTTACACGTTTGGATTTGTCCACGTGAGCACAGAGTCGGGCCCTCACGGCGCGCTTGCTCCTCTGTTCTCTCTCCAGGGCAGCCAGGGCCCCCAGGGGCCGCTCGGGGAGACGGGCCCCGTGGGGGGGCACGGGGAGCCAGGGCACGTCGGACCAAAGGGTGCCAGGGGAACAATCGGACCCACGGTATACACAATATGCACCAAAGATATGTATCATTCTGCTAATGCTAATAACTCCTGGGCTAATGATCCATACCCTGCAGGGGGCTCCAGGCAGGATGGGGCAACAAGGGACTCCGGGAGCAGCTGGGTATGAGGTGAGATGGTCCACACGCTGCACACATTCAGCAGGAATAAGGCTCCACACCAGCCTCCGAGTCGGCCATAAGACCTGAAATCCATCGTGGAAATGAGATAAACGTGAAAAACAAGGTTTAAATCTTCTCCAATGGACTGAAAATAAAAATGCTGGAAGTGGCTTATAGCTCCATGAATGCTCTTCTGAAGACAGCTCTTTTGGCAAACAACTCCTTGTACTTAATGGTCAATCCAAACCCATTTCCATCATCCCCGAATCAATGCAGAGTAGGCAGTGTTAATCAGAATCAGAATCAGAAAAGCTTTATTGCCAAGTAAATTTTTTACACATACAAGGAATTTGTCTTGGTGATGTAGGTGCACGTCACATTCTCTAAAATAAGTTAAACAGGGTAATAATTAATTGTTATAATAATCAACCTAATTGTTATTTGTAACGTAGTCCTTCTTCCGGCCTTAATTCAATGACTGCGATCTATCGCCACATTCCCACACTGGCTTCAACATTGTCCGATGCAGCCTTCCTGTGAACCGTTGTCCTGTTGTATCCTTCCAACAGGGACACACAGGACCACAGGGCCCGGTAGGCCCGCCTGGACCAAAAGGTGAAAAGGTACACACTCCTCACATGCATTGGTCGGGCCCTAATTGCTCATGGGAACTTAATTGGCTGTGTGTTTCATACAGGAACGGGTGGTTTTGCATTAGCGGTGACATTTCCTCACATTTAAAAACAGTTTTGCAGCACAGTCCCTGCCGTATTGTTTTGACACATTGGAGTCATCGTTGCATAGCTAATGAGGTTCTGGGCTTCTGTAAGTATTCTCTAAGAAACTCCTTATCTGAGCAATAATAAGGGAGCAGGCCACGGCTCATTAACACTTGAAATGTCATCGTATGCAATTAGGCACCTGGATTGCTCTGTATCCTCTTTCTGCTCTTTTCTCTCATCGTTTTCCGCAAATAGCACTTGAATGGTACAAGAAATAGTTTTGTCAAAACGATAAACTCCCTCGCTCTCTGTGTGTGGAGATCGATACTGTGCGACTGCTGTAATGGATATCCATAGCTGCCATGCAGATAGCTGTCATAGCTATCCATAGCCGCCAGTGTGAACAAGGTGAATCGGAGCAAAAGAGAGCTTATTAGGATATTTTGAAGTGCGTGATTGTTTGAGGGCCCCTGGCAGCAAGGTACATCTTACACTTAACCTTAATCTGGTGCGTCGAGAGCAGTAATCCGGTTGCTTTGTATCGCTGCTCCAGTTGTTTCTACTGTGCTTGGAAAATGTTTTTTTTACTTAGGATGTGCGCAACACGTGATGACTCAAAAACAAATACACAAAAGGGATTATACAATCCTACAGATGCAACACACATGACCATAAATCCTCATTCTTTCCTTGGCTATCGATGTTAGGCTGCTAATAAGGGGCTGGGAGACCGCCAGTTCATTTGATCCGTTGGTAGTGAAACCACATTAGACAATACGCTGTATATCAACACTGTGGCCCTCGGTTGAAACAGTTTGTGCATGTGGTAAACAAACCGGCATCCATGGCTTTTTGACTCCTCAGTTGTACCGGTGGTATCCCTTTGCTGCGTCTGTTCTCATTCCGTCCCTTTGTCCCGGTCAGGGTGAACCAGGGGAGGACAGCAAGGTGGAGGGACGCCCGGGGGCCCAAGGGGACAGGGTGAGTTCCCCGCCTGTTCCTCCCGACCGCTTGTCCCATGTGTTGTCGGCATGACAACACCACGTGTTCTAACATTGGGTTCTGTCCACCCAGGGTTCTCCCGGCACCAGGGGTACCAGAGGAGAGCCGGGGGATCCAGGATACGTTGTGAGTCAAGGACTCATTTCCCCCTTTGTTTGTTTTTCCATGAGGGGAATATCACCCTGTTTGGATTCACGTTACTTAATTAACACTGCTACTAGCCGACCCTGTGGAACACATGAATTATTAGTCATTTAGTTTAAGAGTTTATCAGCTTCCTGTGGATTAGGGTTAGATACATGTCGTCAATGAGCCGACTGTGGACATTGGGATTTGAACCTGGCTGGGAGTCAAACACCCTAGTCACTAGAAACGATGTACTGTCTAACCCCCACCTGCTCCATAATGAAGTGTATCTGTACTGTCTAACCCCTACCTGCTCCTTAATGACATGTCTGTACTGTCTAACCCCTACCTGCTCCTTAATGACATGTCTGTACTGTCTAACCCCTACCTGCTCCTTAATGACATGTCTGTACTGTCTAACCCCTACCTGCTCCTTAATGACATGTCTGTACTATCTAACCCCTACCTGCTCCTTAATGATGTGTCTGTACTGTCTAACCCCTACCTGCTCCTTAATGACCTGTCTCTGTACTGTCTAACTCCTACCTGTAACTTAATGACCCTTCTCTGTACTGCCTAACCCCTACCTGGTCCTTAATTACCCATCTCTGTACTGTCTAACCCCTTCCTGCTCCTTAATGGCTTGGATCTGAACTCACTGTAAGGCGTTTACTGACCAAATGGTAATCCCTGGGGATAACTTCCTGTTTCAGGGCCAATCTGGGCTGGACGGAGCAAGAGGTCAAGCTGGAGCCCCAGGGTCTCCTGTAAGTGTCCGTACGTTGCATCCACGCCTTGAACGCACCACACAACAGAGTCTGCGGAATAAAATAATATAAGTAATAACATAAATGTATAGACACACAAAGACCATATGTTGATATTGTGTTATGAGATACATATTGATATTGTAGGTTCTCTAATGCTTAATTGGAGTGACACGATCCAGTTGATTAGACCTTTCTTGCTTGAAGGGAAATTAATTACAAATTTCTTCTAATTGCATCATACCTCTATTATTTATAGTTTTTTTTGTTTCCTTTTGTGCAATGAATAGTTGAAGGGGAACCATCATGCTCGGCTGTTTTCTAATATGAGACAGTAATGCTTCATGTGGTGCTGAGAACAAAGCTCTGTCTGCAACATCAACTACGCTACCGGGGAGAAATCGCAGAAAAGTTGAACCATCGACATCATTGGTCCAGGATCTGCGGTGATGACGTCAATGGTCCAACTTTTGGAAACGGAGTTGATGTTGCAGACCGCGATCTCTTACAGCCCACGTATCAAGCAGAACCATCAGCGAGGAACATGGGGGCTGGGGGGCTGCAGCACCCCCGGGAGATTTTTGTTTTTACAAATTAATATAATTAAAATATTTAGTCATTCCTTTAAATTATATATACTGCTCAAAAAAATAAAGGGAACACTTGGAGTTACATTGTGTTGTTTAAGTGTTCCCTTTATTTTTACACACCTTTAATGATCATTTCTGGATAATCTATCATTTATTTGCCAATATTAAATTAGACATAAATATTGAGATGATGCTAATTAAACTTTATGTAGTTACGTTTACTAGACTGCCATAAGGCTGGTCAGGTTGAATGAACCTTGTTTATGGGACTGCTTATGCTTCTAGCTAGCTTTTTCTCATTATGTTTCTAGCTAGCTATGGCTCATCGTCTTCCAGCTAGTCTTTTCTTTTTATGTTTCTAGCTAGCTATGTCTCGTTGTTCTTTTAGCTAGCTTTGTCTCATCAAGTTTATAGCTAGCTGTGTCTCATTGTGCTTCTAGCTAGCTATGTCTCATTGTTATTTTTGCTAGCTTTGTCTCATCAAGCCTATAGCTAGCTGTGTCTCATTATGCTTCTAGCTAGCTATGTCTCATCATGCTTCTAGCTAACTATGTCTCATTATGTTTCTAGCTAGCTATGACTCATTCACAAAAAAACTATTTCTGATATTTTCAAGAGCCCGCATGAAGCGAAAAAGGTTGCAGTGACAAGAGAAGAAAACGAGTTGAGTAATTTGAGCACCAGACGATTTGCGTTTCAACACATGGGACTCTTATTTTTTCCGTTTTGCTTGTAGGCTGTTTGGCTTGGCTTATTAGGGGTGGCCCCCTGTGAGTTCGTGAGAATCACAAACAGCTGTAGCCCTGGCCCGTTCCGCACCAATCCTCATTGAAGTCAATTGATAAATGAATGAATTATTCGGCCCAGTGAAATAAATTACCAATCAATTGTTATCAGCACCCCCTGTTGGAAACTACTTCCCGTGGCAATGAATTCTTCTCATATTAGAAAAAAGCAGAGTGTGACGGTTCCCCATTAATCCTGGAGCGCTATTGGTGCTATGACCCTTGGTCATAGTTCTAAGTTCTACGTGTTTGTAGTAATTTCCCTCCCTATGTTCACGTTTCCGTGCGACCTGTTGTGTTTCAGTGTTGATTTGATGATTAGTTAATTTGGTGTACGTGTTTAATTGTTTGCTATTGCTTTAAATATTGTTATGCGAGTTATCACCTAATGCTATGGATACATGTTAGCAATACTCACATGCAAGTCAATCCGATTCTAATCAACACAACAACCCTCATTCTCAGGGAAATGCTGGACCCCGGGGACAAGGAGGGCTGAAAGGGTCCAAAGGTCATCAAGTAAGGACTGAAGGGTGACTCGTTTATTTTGTGTGTATCGCAACACGCCACACATGCCTGTCGTATGTCACTGGATTGACACACATGTGGCTCTGTGGGTGATGAATCTCTCTGCTCCAGGGCCAGGAGGGGAAGGCCGGGCTAAGAGGATTGTCTGGAAGCAGAGGACCCCCGGTGAGCAGGGATGCTGGTCAGATGGATGCTTAGAGAGAATCCATGACAGGCTTACTGTGTTAACTGTGGAATTGAACTGGTTCCTACTGGTTTGTGTTTAACTTGATACATTGCTTGACAATTACAGCAATGGCTATGAAACAATTGTATAATGTATTCTAAATTGTAAAATCAGGTCAGTGGTCCAACTTTTACACCTTTTCTTCACGGAAATGGAGTTGACGTTGCAGATGTTTTCACAACACTGAACTACGACGGTGATGTGGGACATGTGTTGGCTCTCTTCTCAGGGGCCGGAGGGTCCAGCGGGCCCCCGGGGCGTGCTGGGCAGAGAGGGCCTGGAGGGGCCCTCGGGGATAGACGGAGCCGCTGGTACCGACGGAGGCAAAGGAAACAAGGCAAGAAAGCTCCTTTTAAAGCCTCCAACATCACTAACGAGCAGGGAAGACCGTATCCCATAATCAATGTGCTCTTTTCTATCATCGTCATCCCCATCATCGTTATCTTCGTCCTCATCATCATCTTCGTGCCCATCTTCACCACCACCATCTGCGTCATCATCATCAGGGAGAGCAAGGAGATGATGGACCGATCGGTTTAGCTGGCAAACTGGGCCTGCAGGGGAAGACTGGCGTCACGGGGCTGCCTGGAAGCCAAGGCTCCTTCGGTGCTAAGGTGAGACGGAGGAGAGGAGCTGTGAGAGGAATCCTAATCCAATCGGGCCGCTTGACATCCTAATGGGCTGTTCATTAGAGTTACGAGCCAAATGCAAACTGAAACTGACAAGGTGTTTTCTGTGTTCTTTGTGTGTGTGTGTGTGTGTGTGTGTGTATTTATGTGTGTCTACATGTGTACGTGTGTGTGCCTGTGCGTGTTTGCGTGTATGTGTGCGTGTACACATGTGCATGTTCCTTTGTGTGCGTGCGCATACATGTGTGTGTGTGTGTGTGTGTGTGTGTGTGTACATGTGCCTGTACATGTGCGTGTGTGTGGTTTAGGGTGAGAGGGGTCTACCAGGACAAACGGGACCGCTGGGGAGAAGAGGGATTGTTGGTGGAATGGGGTTGCCAGGGAAACAAGGAGATCAAGGGCCCAGAGGACAACCAGTGAGTTTATAACCGTTTTCAGAACGACACGTTGCGATGAAGTATTGGCTGGAAGTGTTAGTGGAATAATGGTTATTTTCACTCTGTGTGTGTGTGTGTGTGTGTGTATTGTGTTGTGTGTGTGTGTGTCTTTTTGTGTTTGTATGTCCGTGTTTGTTGTGTGTGCATTGTGTTGCTTGTGTGTGTGTGTTATGCGTATCTGTGTGTGTTGTTGTGTGTGTGTGTTGTTGTGCGTGTGCGTGTCTGTGCGTGTTGTTGTGTGTGCGCGTGTGCGTGTCTGTGTGTGCGCATGTCTGTGTGTGTTTGCGTGTGCGTCTAGGGGGAGGCTGGTGATCAAGGGTTTCCAGGATTTCTTGGGATGTTTGGGCCGAAGGTGAGCTCCTGTTCCCATCCTCACAGTCTTCACCGGGGACAACAAGGGGAACCGTCCCGCTCGGCTAGGTTCTAGTAGAAGGGGTTGGGAAGACCAGGTGGTCTGCGACATCAACTCTGTGTCCGCTGAACAGTCGCAGAATAGATGGACCATGGACGTCTTATTTGTCCCGTTTGGACCAATGGGGAACGCCGGTCCAGGACCAAGCGGTCCGGCTTCTCGCTCTTTTCTTCAGCAGAAGCCAAGGTGGTGTTGCATGTTGCAGGTCTTGTTTTTCACCGCTGGCATATGGAGCGGTGCTTTCACATTACGGTTGCCCTTTAACAAACGAGGCTGTTTGTTGAATTTATGAAAAGGCTGTTCTGAAGAGATTCTCAGGAAACAGTGATTTGTGTTGGGATTAGGAGTTGGGATTAGGAGTGTCTCCCCGGTGTACGTCTCTCTGTGTGGTTGGTGTCCACAACGCAGTGGGACCACTGAAGGAGCCAGCTGCACGTCACATCGAATGAGTCCAAATATGTTGGAAACACATGCTAGCAACACCCTTTTTTTGGGGGTGTTAAGACTGCAGTAAAGAAACAGACGTGTTTGTTTTCTAGGGTCCCACGGGCGACCTGGGCCCCACAGGAATACAGGGGCCAAAAGGCCCCCGCGGTCTGAGGGTAAACTGAACACATTGTCTACCTCACACACACACACACACACACACACACACACACACACACACACACACACACACACACATCCCCCGGGCCACACACACACACACACACACACCACACAATCAGAAACAAGTCACGTAAGCCAGGCATTGGCAAAGAAAGTGGTTGACCCGTCCCTTGTGTCCAGGGAATGGAAGGAGCTGCGGGCCCATCGGGCATCATCGGCCCCAACGGTCACCTGGTACGTATCCTCCTCTCCAGTCCCCTCTGCCCACCATCTTATGTAACTCCCCCCCCCTCTCTCTCTCTCTCTCTTCCTCCCCTGGTTGGCTCTGATAGACTGATCCTGTGTCTCTCCTCTCTCCATCAGGGACCCCAGGGTGACAGGGGGAGTCGGGGGGAGACGGTGCGTGGCAGTGTTTTGATGAATCTCTTCCTGTCTGCAGTGGTGCACAAAGTGGGCCTTTTAGCGTGGGGTGGGGGGGGGGGGGGGGTGCTGCTGCAGTCTGTGTGGCCTGCGGGGCTTCATGCATTCGGAGAGGTGTTGCTACGAACTCGGTGACACTGCGTAGCGGCAGAAGTCATTTTCGGGGTGACAAACACTCACTTGTGGGTTCTTTTAATGTGTCGGCTGTGCTCCTGGGCACAGGTTTAATCTACCAGATTACTCTCGCAGTAAGGACGCAGTGTGGAAAAGCAATTTTGGGTTGCTGAGTAGAACCTGAAAGGCAATAAAAACGATATTATAGTAATTGAATATAGATTCAAAACAAACTGTTACAATATGATGGTCACTAAAGCTCCTGTAAGAACCAGTGGGTTTCATTCTCTGCTCTTGTGTCCTACAGGGAGCGCAGGGGCCCAAGGTAAGAGCTGTTTCTTCTGTCTTTATTATCTCCAACAAAAGGGCTTGGCCGTTCACCGGGCCTCACGTCCTCTCATGGATCATGTTGTTAAAGGGTAAAGCTGCACAGCGTTTAAAGCCTAACATGAAGTTTACATCTTTCAGGGACCGCCTGGCCCCCGGGGGCCCCCAGGGTCACCAGTAAGTTCAGCATGTTTTGCACCGTAGTTTTGGTAGGAACCGATTAGAATCCTACCAAACGTTGCTCTGAGTAGACGATCTGGTCGTAATCAGCCTGTTCTTTCTCTCTTTGGACTGCAGGGACTTCCCAGTATGTCTGCTTCATTGGTAAGAATGTTTCTCGTTTTATTTTGATGTTATTTCATATTTTGATCCGCAAAGTATTACACAAGGAACTGTCTTATTTTTATAATTTCTCCTCTACACGTCATTAAAAACAGTAGAAAAGGCAGGACTAGAGCATGGCATGAATATCTGATTATAGGTCTACAGCATTTAGGTTAACAGAGTGATATAATAATAATAATAATAATAAGACAATAAGTCTGCCTGTCCATGCCTCACTTCCTATCTCTGGATCTTCTCTGGTAGAAACAGGAAGCTCTGGATGCTGCCTTCGAGGCCATCCTGGACTCCCATGTTGTACTGAGGTCAGAGGTGAGTGGACAGGTCCTATTGGTTAACATAATGGTACTCGTAATTATATTCACTCATAATATTGGGTCCTAAAAATCCAGTTATATATATACACTGTAGGAAATAAGGACTTGGGCTGAGATGAGGGGTCTAGCAGTTGAATGTCATGTACACATACTGTCATTCATTCATGCATTCACCGCAACTCATCAGAGATATAATGAGGGTTTGGTATGAATCGTCATCACCATATGTCCAACACAGAATTACCAACACACGGACATGCCCATGTTGGACCAGGGCACTGCCGTCTTCCAGACCCTGCAGCACCTCAGCTCTATGATCCAGAGCCTGAAACACCCTCTGGGGAACCGGGACAACCCGGCCAGGATCTGCCGAGACCTCCAGGACTGTGAACAAAGGACGCACGATGGTGACGTGTCCACGCCGTACACACAGCCGCACATCTGCTGCCGTCCACCATCTCGGTGTTTGACCCTTAAGGCGTTGTGTGGTTCCCCCTACAGGCGTGTACTGGATCGACCCAAACCTCGGCTGCTCCGCTGACACCATAGAAGTGACGTGTAACTTAAGTGGCGGAGGACAGACCTGCCTGAAGCCAGTCTCCGTCTCCAAGGTTCACCATGGCTCACCGTCGGCCTCTTCCGCTCTCTTCCACAAAACGTCTGAAAGCGATAACTGGGCGCCGGGAGAAGGAAAACAAGGGCGAAAAACAACTTAAGATGCTTTCACGGGGGGGGGGGGGGAAGCATTTGGAGTTAAGCATGTTAAAGACGGCGGTATTTATACAGTTTGACTTGCCGTGAAAGGCGAACGCGAGCGTTAATGAGCTTATATTCGTTTGATGTCACTCGTCTCGCACGGGGTGATCAGAGGTGTTGCATCCTTCCGAGGACTGTTTGATCCTTGTTGAATCCTCCCAAGTTGCACTGTGTACACAATCGTGACTTACTAAGGCTGACACCATTCACACTTCACTCACATCAATCGTTTTTTATGATCACTTTCACTGATGTGGTGCAGTCTTTAATCATGTAAATAAACGTCATATTTTTCTGTTATGGGGATGGGGGGGGGGGGGGGGGGGGAGAATGTGTTAATGTGCACCAGTAGCCCGGAAGGAGCACACGTGATTTAAACAGGAGTGTCTTGCGCCCATAGCTGGAGATGGGAGTTGGACGCATCCAGATGAACTTCCTTCACCTCCTCAGCTCTGAGGCCACGCAGCACCTCACCGTCCACTGTCTGAACACGCCCGTGTGGGCCACCGGACCCTCGCTGCAGCCTTCGGACCACGCGGTCCGCTTCAAGGCCTGGAGTGGAGACAGGATACAAGCGGGAGACGTTCTGGAGCCCATCGTGATCAGGGACGACTGCTGGGTACGAATCCATATTGCATAAGATACGTTCTCTACGGTGCGTTGCCATGGCCAGCCTATATCCCCGTCTGGGAGTAATCAAATACATTTGATCTCCTCATAATATAGGGTGACGTCAGAGACACTCTCCACGAGGCCAATAACATTATCATCTTCTTGCAGATCAAAGATGGCCACTGGCACCAGACCGAGTTTGTCTTCCAGACCCAGGACCCCAACCTACTACCCATTGTAGACGTGGACAACCTGCCTGCTGCAGACCCTGGCTCACACTTCCACCTGGAGGTGGGCCCCGTGTGCTTCCTGTGAGGCAGGAAGCACACGCTCCCCCACACAGGCTCCCTGCCTGTGGGGAGCTGAGACACGGACCTCCCCCTAACCTCGTACTGCAGAGGCAGCTGAAGGAGCCACTAGGGAGGACAGTAACGACCAAATGAAAAGGCAGAGCTATCTGGCGACGCCTGGCACTAAAATCCACCGATGGAAAAACAAAGAATAAGCTTCTCCTGTTCAGAGACTTCTACACAAGACCTGGACCGGACCCTTCGCCCCGGAACGAAGGGAAGAAATATGAAAAATATGGTAGATCTCCAACGATCGTTAATGGACCACGTTGTTACATATTCGCTGCACGATCTCATTGTTTAAAATGTTTAATCTTAAACGTCCAGAAGGAGATCTACGCAGATCTACTGAACTTGGTTTTATCTGCCAAATTCTTTGTTGTATTTTTTTAACGTTACATCAATAAGTACTATTTATACGTGTATATGTACTGTATATTTTAATATAAAGTGCAATAGCTATTGCTCCACAACTTTGCATAACAATTCAGGGCACTGGGTGATCACTCATCCAGGCACACAGCGATGGAACACAGATGGGACGGAATCCAGGGGACTCATCACACACACAATACAGCAACATCATCACACACAACCCTGCTGTGTGGACGGTGTCAAGACGCTACCTCTGTTCTCACAACCAAACTATAGAAACGACTGGGGCCAATCTTCTGGGGGTCGGAGGAGACATCTGGTGCTACGAAATACTGCCATGCCGTCTGCTGAGCGGCCAAGTCTGAGCTTCTTCTGAACTCAAAACCAAAGGGAACTTTGTACTGTAGGAGTAGTGGCCAAATTCAGCTAAGTTTTCTCTCAAGCATGCAGCTTCCCAAGCAAAACAACAATCATTGTGGGTCTTGACACCGTGTTACATTGTGTTAAAAAAATGTACGCAAGTATGCAACTGTACAATACAGGTGGATGCTATTTAAATGTTATTTAAATCCCCCATGGGCTTTTGTCATTCAGCAAGTCAGGCATTGACTGTATTGTTTGGTGAGTCTACATGTCTCTCATTAAACTGAATGGTCCCAACACCACACAGGAGCATAATGCCCATGCATTATTACTACCAGTGGTAAACAGATCCACCAGGCGCACGCTTCATGTTCCCAACACTAAACAACACTACCGTGAGCCGTGATTCACCAAGAGGAAAATGAGCCACACTCAGTGAATCAGATGGAAAACAACTGAAATGTACACACATGAGCAGGATTTTCAAGGGAAGGGACATTTATCGGGATAGCTCTATCTATCTATGGTGTTAGCTCTAACACCAGATGATTGAGGTATGGAGTTAACGTAGACTGTACTGTTAGAAGTTGTTTTTATTGAGTATTCGACTGACCTTTCGAGAGACAGAAATGTCAGAACTAAACAAAAGAGCTGATGCCTCCCACGCAGTCATGCTCCAGCTACACTTATATAATTGAAGAAAAGAACGAGAAGACAGATGTTTCCAGCGTGTGTATTATTGATACAGGCTTGTGTAAAGTGCGTAGGTCTATCTGGGGCACATGGCGTGTCTCCCCCCATCCACTGGCAGGTTAACCCCCGTGATGAAGCTGGACGAATCGGACGCCAGGAAAGCGATGGCTTGCGCTACCTCATCGACCTCCCCCGGCCGGCCCAGGGCGTGGGTCTGCTTGCACTTCTCCAAGAACTGGTGAGAATCGAGATGGACGCAAGGAGGACTCAAAACAAAACCCACACATCACACGAATTCATTGAGATCTTCACAAAATATCTTTGTGGATTTCTATTTTTTTGTTTTTACATTCAAGTCACCCATGCCAATACATCCCCTGAAATGTCCAACCCGAATAAGATTCCCATGTTTGTATGGGCTGCATTAGATCATTTGTTACCTTTGCATACTGTTGCTCGTCCAATCCCGCTCGTTTGTGCACCTCTGTGATAATGACACCCGGGCTGAGGAGATGAAGGCAAATTAACATAAAGTCAATTCCATTTCTTTGTTTTAAAATAACTATTAAAGGGGGGTTATCCCCCGAAATGCAAAACATGGGAATACTTAATCCTTGAAAATAACATGGACATATTTCTATTCACTTACCAAACGGAGTTAACTCTGACTTGCTTTGGTGCCAGTTCTGAAAGAAAACAAAGAACCATGTGACTTCCTTCTTAAAGTGCTTGTACTTTAATTCTTCCAACATAATGGCCACTCACCAAGAGCTACACAGCTCGTAAACTGGTCAATGGCTGCCTTCGACATGCAATAGGGCAGGACATCAGGGAACTAGAGAACAAACAAAATGATAATTAGACTGAAAATTTCAATAAAATACTTATTTGGGTATAATGATTTAACAACACTAGTATTGGATCTGGGCCTGATGCCAGGCTAAAATATAGTATACAGTATATATTCTTTTTTTTTTACTGCCCAGCTTAATAACCATAACTAAAGAAATGCATTCCAAGAAATCCAATATATATTAAATAGATGGGCTGTTTTTTACAGCAAACGTTTTCTCTGCAAGATGTAAAGTGTATCTAGTTAAGGAACACATTGAACTATTTATACAACACAAGGTGAGGTGATCATGTGTTCATGTGGTGTGTTGTACTGTGTTTAGGGATTGGCCTCTGTGAGCTGGTAGCAGATAGTGGGATTACACACTGATCTCTGTCCGGTGATGCTGGACACGTTGACGATGGCTCCCTTGGTCTTGATGAGGTGGGGCACGCAGAGCTGGGTCAAATGGTACACTGACCTGGAACATAAGACAAGAATAGACCAAAAGAATAGAACAATTCCTTTAGAGACCGACCAGAAATATATGGAACACACACTATATGAAAACGATTTGTGCGTTCTAATCCCACCTGACGTTGACGTTCATCACTTTGTCATACTGAGCCAGGTCTGCCGTCTCGATGCTTCCCATCGCAAGGACGCCAGCGCTGTTCACCAGGACGTCCAGACGGCCATAGTGGGCGACGGTCTGTTCTACGGCTTTCTTGACGGTCTCTTCGTGCGTCAGATCTCCAGGGACAAGCAACGGCTAGTGAATCGGACACGGATGTCATGACTGAAGGAAACATGTTATACACACGTGCATGACAAGCATGGTTATTTACTTTGAATCCCCAATGTTTGCTTTTCTCATCGCAAACACACACTTCTTAGCACACTATAGCATTACAGGCGGTTATAGGCTTACGCAACACATTTGTCATATGCCTATGCAGTCAGTTCCTACAATTTGGCCAGGGTTTATTTACAGTTTGTCAGAAATACTGTGACATATGGAGGATAGTACCTCGGCTGCCCCACAAGCAGTGCACTGTTTTGCAACTTTGGACAGATTTTCCAAGTCGCGTCCATTCAGCGCCAACAGGGCTCCGAATCGGGCGAACAGCACGCTGGTCCCGGCCCCGATACCGGAGCTGGCCCCGGTGATCAGCGTGACTTTCCCCTTAAGACTGGACATCTATAACAGACGGAATTTATGATTTAAATGCTGAGTCATTACTCAGATGACAGAGGAGGGTAATTATTACACCCGTATACCCAATAGTTTACCTGGGACGCCTCGTTAGATGCCATTATGTTTTGTAAGTTTTACTCGACTCTGAAAATCCATTCAACAAACCAGAGCGAAGCTCGTCCAACACTGATGACGCAACGGTGACATCACAGAGCGCCACGTGTAGTTATTTGACTGCATGTGACAAATTTTTAAAAAGGGTTCTCGTGGAGGATAAAGAAACGGCAGAATATTAAACACATATTACGTATTTATTTAATACAAAGCAATGCGTATTATTACAAAAACCATAAAAAAAAGTCCAACATATCCATTCCAGCAATGAATGTTACTGTTCACACATGAAGAGAGTAAGAAGATCCGATGAGCTGCCATCATCCAGCGAAAGGGTTTGCATGGATGGTGCCATCATCCAGCGAAAGGGTTTGGATGGATGGTGCCATCATCCAGCGAAAGGGTTTGCATGGATGGTGACATCCTTCACTCGAGTGTCAGTCAAAGGCCGGAACGTCTTTTCGTTGACAGGAAGTTTCTCCAGTTCATCCAGTGTCTCCAAACCATCAATGATCCTTAATGTTTGGAATAAGAGAACATGCGTCTCACATCTTGGAATATAAATAAGAATTGACGTTGCTATTGTATTTGTAAATGTAAAAGGATCTACTTGTACAATAATTCAGTATACTGTTCTGTGATGAAGTAGTGTGCTGTATGATAAGAGATTGTGTATTGTATTAAGGCTAGGCGATATGGAAAGAATTATAGTAAAATACACAACTTAAATAAATATCGCAATATGTTTATTAATTCAAAATACCATTATAAGCAGTCTAGCTTACATTGAAGAATATGGACACTAAAGTATGCATCAGAACTTAAACTAGTTTTACTAGGACGTTTTAAACCTCATAATCTGATCGCTGTATCTTCTCATCGTAATTCTTTTTGACTATAAAACAGGGGATCACAATAAGACATCTTAATTTCATGGTGATGTAATATCATTCAAAGACAAACAATAATACTGAATTATTGCCCAGCACTATACTGTACAATAAACCTAAAACCTTGAGTCAGAAAAAGCCAGACCAAGCCCCTCCTTGCTAAGCAGCAGCCCCGATGACTCAAGCACTTCCAGACTTAGTGGTGTCACCAATAGGTGCTAAGCTAAATGCTTTGGTGCTAAAAGGTTGCCAGATTTAAGTGGCATGAAGAAAGACTAGAAGCCAGACTTGCTTTAGATTCCCCATCAAAGCCATGTGGGTGAGTTTGGATTGTTTCGCTATGTAAAGGAACTATTCTTCTGCTTAGTCTGCCAAGATGCAGTCACTGAAAGGATGCATCTGTGATTCAGAAAAGTTCTGTTTCAAAGCCCTGAGTCTAAGAGTGCACAGAGGGTTGAATGGGAAGGTCTTGAGAGTGAGAACGTGCGTACAAGTCTGTAAACCTGTGAGTCTTTTATCTCAAATAACGGCCCAAAAGTGAGAAAATATACCACTATTTTAATTTCCATTACTGTTCTGTACTTACTGCTGTTGCACCCACATTTTTCTTCTGGGATAATTAAGTACTATATAATCTTTAAATTAAATCAAATTGTATTTTGGTTGGAGAGCTGCAAACCATTTGAAACATTTTTTTTTAAAACCTCAGTATTTATGATACTACTGTAAACATTAGACGTACCAATATACTCGTTCACATTCAAACTTTTCCTTACTTTCCAAACACGGTGTACTTCATGTCCAGATGAGGCTGCTTAGCGTACGTGAGGAAGAACTGAGAGCCATTGGTGTCCGGGCCGTTGTTAGCCATGGAGACCACTCCTCTGACATTATGCTGACAAGCAGGACAGAAAACATGTATACGTGTCAGTGAGGCGCATGTTACTGCCCAAGGAGGAGACCGACTTAAACATGTGTGCAAACTATTAACTTCCCATGTTATCCTAATAATATAGCCATACTCACACACTGGGATACGGTTATGGCTAAATGATTCTATTACGGCTGCTTAATTAATGGGAGATACTTACTTTTAAGTGTTCGCTAAACTCGTCTTCGAATTTCCGTCCCCATATACTTGTTCCCCCTTTACCAGTCCCTAAAGGTCGTCAGGGAGGAGGGCAAACATATTTTAAATGTAGGCCTACACAAGCAATTAAACCAAGGAATGATTGACCAAACTGTAGGCCTTAGAGCCGTACCGATGGGGTCTCCTGTCTGCACCATGAATCCTTTGATGTTACGGTGGAAGATGCAGCCATTGTAGAATCCACTGGCAGCCAAGGCCAGGAAGTTCTGTACATCCAAACACAAAGGCACACCGTACAACACAGTTTGTAGTATGGCAGAGATCCTTTATGAAAAATGAATACAATCTGATAAACAATTACCCTGATCCATATTGTCTATGTCTATTTGTTTAGTGGACTAATACATATAACTTCGAACAGCAAACCAAGTATTATATATTTTTCCTAATTGAGCTTCCAATAGTCTTACTGTATCTCCAGCAACAGTACTATTCTACCTCTCTGGGACAGTTGCTACATGAATACTGTACTGCATAACGGCTATAGTAACATATGTACAAATAATGAGAGCAAAAGGTTCAAATAGGTCACGTTTTGCGGGAGGACATTAGCAGAAAACGAACACAGCCGATGACTGATTTCAACTCACCTCACATGATTTGGGCGCGCGTTCACAGAAGAGCTCTATCTTTATATCTCCAAGATCGGTGTGGAGAGTTACAGCCTGAAACAGTCAGAACATTAAGAGATACTGCCTGAAACAGTCACAACATTATGAGTTACTGCCTGAAACAAGTCACAACATTAAGAGATACTGGCTGAAACAGTCACAACATTAAGAGTTACAGCCTGAAACAGTCACAACATTAAGAGCTACTGCCTGAAACAGTCACAACATTCAGAGTTACAGCATTTAGTCGAGATTTACAGCATGAAACAGTCACAACATTAAGAGTTACAGCATGAAACAGTCACAACATTAAAAGTTACAGCATTTAGTCGAGATTTACAGACTGAAACAGTCACAACATTAAGAGTTACTGCCTGAAACAGTCAACATTAAGAGTTACAGCATGAAACAGTCACAACATTAAGAGTTACAGCATGAAACAGTCACAACATTAAGAGTTACAGCATTTAGTCGAGATTTACAGACTGAAACAGTCATAACATTAAGAGTTACTGCCTGAAACAGTCACAACTTTTAGATACGTAACGTCTGAATAGCAGTTGTTGCTTATGTTAAACTACA
Source organism: Lota lota (assembly GCA_026745465.1). Classification (NCBI taxonomy): domain Eukaryota; kingdom Metazoa; phylum Chordata; class Actinopteri; order Gadiformes; family Lotidae; genus Lota; species Lota lota. Next base: position 928,302 of record JACYXH010000100.1, on the reverse strand, counting down.
ATATTGCAAATGAGCGATTAAGCACAACATACGAAAAAATGTTTTAAAATAGTAAGGTAGACGATTGTTAACAATGTATAAAGAAAAACAACGATAAGAGAAAATTACCATCTTCAAACAGTGCTTCAATTTGTGTATCGCAAGAACAGGTCCGTCAAGACACTGAATACGGAGGTGATCAGTTCCGCTAACCATTAAATTACTCCGGGAAACAATGTTTACACAATGGTACAATGGTATAATACTATGTGAAACATTATTGCAAAACAAGCATTATTACTTTTTTACATATTTCAGATAAATGTATTAATGTGGGTAAAAAATACGTATTGTTGTATCTAAATTTTGCGCATAATTCTATAATTATGTGTAATAATGTATATGTTTTTTATTGTCAGATGCACTTCCATTGCCGTTCATCTGCACAACAGTTCCGACTTCGGCACACTCTAAACTAAACAGTGTGAGTTAATAGGGGACACGTTATTACCGTAGTGCCATCATAATAGCAAATGATCACCAACACATTTGGGCATAGTGGAGGTTGTTTATTTAGTTTTTTAAACATTGAAATGAGACATCAATTCAAACATACAACTCACTCTTCTGTCATCCAAGTTGTCTCAACAAAATATTGTTCCACTGTTTTTCATAATCAAAAGGATTGAAAAGGTGGATTTTTTTTGGCAAACAAAAGTCTACATAACACATCTGGAAAGTATGATAAATGTGGTGGAAAGCATATTCAACAATGTTAAACATAATCACGAGCAAGAAAATATATGATAAATGGTTTCAAAGGGCAGAGGAAACACTCACAAACATTGTGCTAAACGCAAAGGAGATCCGTGCTCATTCGTCTCAATGAACTTATTTCACCAATGACATCATTAAAAAAGATTACGTAGCTATATTTGTTTTCTTATTTTTCTCCAAAAAACGCATCAGTTACTCTGATGAAAAGGTTCCACTGAATAACATAATAAAATATCAGATGGATACAAACAGGCAGAAGCTAAATAAGGAAAGCGTCAAGATTGGTAACTATTTTCCTGAGATTTTTTTTTACAAATGTACTCCAATAATACTGATACTAATAGCTGTCATAACTGAAGGAACAAAGTCAAAGAGGACTTTAAAATATCACAGATGTGAGCAGTCTCCAATCCTAAAATTGTTAAAACAAGGTATGGCTCCCATTTCCTACGTATACTGTAACAAAATCCCCCAACAGTAACAACAATGCCTTTATACAACACCATGGAAGACAAACTACAGAACATACAATATGTTTCCTAACTCCATAAAGCATTCCCTACGCCAGCCAGCTCTGATGCTTTTCTTACTGTTTAACTAAAAACCTTTCTTGATTTCGGTGTTCCTCAACTGCACTATTAATGCAGGTTAGGATGACGATTGTCTGAATCACTGAGTCATCAGTTTATTGACAAGTTTGGTATTCTTTCATAAATGCCCCGACTTGTGACCTTTCAAAAAGATTTTTCAAAAAGTTGCCAGTTTATTCAATATGTATGATAACAATAAGCTATTTCTTACAAACAGATGTCTTGACAAGATCTTTGTATTTCAATAGCTATCCTCGTTGGGATAGTTAATGCAACATTAATTGCTAGGATGACATTGGATATCTCGCACACACACACACACACACACATTGTCAGCCCAACAAAGCACTTAAAACACCGGGTATCATGTTTGTTCATTTGCAAAAACGCAAAAACCTTCTTCTTTCAGTAAAGGTATTGCAGCCCAACAAGCATCCAAACAAAATAAAACCTGGTCACAGGTTGGAACTTCTCAAATGTTAGATGAAACCATGCGAAACAGAACACCCATTAAACATTAAAAACGCATAACCTTCTACCTTTAGAGTTCTCTTTTTTAATAAAGGCAATATTGCACATTTGTGGAAAGTGTGATTATGTTTTTTGCAAAATAAACATTTCCATAGCTTAGTTTCAGCCATTCATATGCATTACATGACAGCTTTGCAGGTTGTCTTTTATTGCCACAGTGAGAACACAATTTGCGGTGCATTTCTGTCAGCTTGAGAATATAACTCTTCTATGCATGTCTTTCTGGTAATTCAAATGTGATGACCATGCAGCACGGGGCCATATCAATTAGTGTCATACACGTCGACAAGACATGCAGCTAGAAATGACATAACATTTTAAAGAAAGGAGAGAAACATAAACATAATATGCATCAGTTTGAGTATTAAATATGTTGGCTTGATAAATGCTTTGAAATGCTCTATGAGATAGCCTCAGGGTCATGTTAGCATATACCACAGAATAACTTGTTATTGTAATAATGATTATTGCATTTTTCATTTCACCACTTAAGCAACTTTCATTGCACTTGTCATGCGTTATAATACTGGTTTCATAAATAACTCAATTCGCCATATATATTATTTTTCCCGATTCAGGAGTTCGTTAGCAGGTAAAAATAAAGATTAATAAATCTGAGCAACAGATCAGATTAAAGTAAAATAAGGAAGAAAATGCTGTAATTGTAAAAACAAAAAACAAATACTATGTCAAACATAACGGAAACAAACATAACGGAAACAACGAGATTATAGTGTAAGGCAAATGTATACAATATAAATCAGTTTGTTCTTGGAGTGACCAAACATGTTTGGCTTCGTTCAACCTCTTGCCTTCTCACTGGCCATCAAACCAGCGAATGATCAAGTGCTCATTCTGCTTGGGAAACGTGCAACATTTTCTGTAGGAATGTGCTTTTCGTCATATAAACTCATTAAAATAAAACAAAATAATATCTGTAAAAGGAGAAATGACTATTTAGAGTATTATTGCATTACATATACAAGTGAGAACATTTTGCCTAAATGTGACATTACGTTTTCCTCCTATGTAAAAGCAAAAAACCTTTGTTTACAGGTGGTGAAGGTGATCATGGCCGTGCTCCAGCCGCCAGGATCTTCCAACATTGCACTCTTGAAGCTCTGCCAAATCATTCAATTCAAGAGAACAATCACCCAATTAGGATACAGATATCTCTAATCTATTGATCTCAAAACAACATATGGTGTAATTGACCATACACTGTGTAACTGATCACATGCTAAAATAATGGGATAAGCCCATACAAATAAGTATTTTTATACTTATTTTATATGGACCGGTGACGACTCTGTAATAGCTTCTGAATGGGCTCAATTTCAATGGTAGAATTCAAAGCGTCAGAATAGGTAACCGCGCGTCTGAATGGAGAAATACTTGGCTTGTCTTTTCCTCTATATGTGGAAATGCCGTCGATAACAGCAGCCCATAAACAATGATTCCGTTTAAAATCCCACGTGCCACCACCACATAGGACACATACGGCCTCCATTCAAAGCATTAAAAAAAGAAAAAAAATACGCGGCTTAAAAGAAAGTAATAAAACACAGTTATGGCCATGCGAAGAAGACACCTCCCTTCAGGAGAAAAGGGGCTCTGTCCGGGGTCCGCTAAAGGCCGGAGTCAGACGGGGTCTGCTGAGGGGCAGTCCTCTCCCACGCACACGCCCACGCGCACGCAACGAAGCGCGATCTGTTCACGCTTGCTCCTTGTCAACTTTCCACAGCTGTTCCTTGACCTCGGTGGGCAGAGTGTTGAAGAGGTCCTCTTCCACCACCAGGCCAGTCCTCTTGAGCTGCTTGCACTCGCCCAGCTCCACGGGCAGACACTCCAGACGGTTGCCCCTCAGCTCCAGCTGGGTGAGGGCGGTCAGCTCCCCGAAGCGTGAGGGCAGGGACTGCAGGCAGTTGTTCCCCAGGTTCAGCGTGCGGAGCTTCCTGCACTGGAACATCTCGCTGGGGAGCGTCTCGATCTTAATTGGGAGACCACAAAGTTAGAAACGTATATATATATTTTTTTTCTTTTTTTACAAAACACGTATTGTATCTAATTCAAAGTAAATAACTATCAATCCAAGGGATGACGTAGATCAATGTTTTCCATAACGTTAATTGACTGAATCAATGAATGTGTGGTTAAAGTAGCAGTACATTTGTATATTTAAAGTCATAATAAAAAAAGCCTCACCCTGTTGGCCGTGACTGCCAGATACTGGAGGTTCTGCAGGAAGCCGATGTCAGACGGGATGTAGGTGAGGTTGTTGTGGCTCAGGTCAAGGAAGCGCAGCTTGCCGCAGTAAAACAGCTGGCTGGGGATCTTCTCGATCTTGTTCCGGTTCAGGTACAGCCTCTCCATGTTGGCCAGCGTGCCGATCTGGATGGGGATGTAGGCGATCTGGTTGTACCACAGCTTCAGGCACACCAGCCGGTGCAGGTGCTGGAAGCTCATGATCTCCTCGATGGTCTTCAGGTTGTTGTCCTTCAGGTCGATCTCCTGCAGGTTGTGCAGGCTGAAGATGGAGTGCGGGATGCGTTCCAGGTCGCAGCGAATGAGCTCCAGTTCCGTCATGTTGACCATCTTCTTCAGGCTGTTGAGGACCATCAGCTTGGTGCCCTCGTTGTTGATGGAGAGCTTCTGGAGGTGCATGCCCACGTCTGTCACCACCTGAGGTAGCTTGGTGAGGTTGCTCTTCAGACGGAGAACCTTGAGGCGCTTCAGCTCCCGAAGTCCATCGATGACGATGTAGCGGTTGTTCTCCGCACTCAGGTTCCCCGTCAGATGGAGCTCACTCAGGTTCTTCAGGCTGTAGATCCACAAGGGTATCTCTTTAATATCCGTGAACTTGATGTGCAGCGACTTGAGGTTTTCGCGCAAGAACGCCAGCGCCGGAGCCTCGATTTTAGCCGGAGTGTGATACAGCCACATCTCCCGCAGGTTCACCAGCTGAGCAATGATGGGCGGGATGGTGACATCGGGGATCAGCTCTAGCTTGAGGACCTCCAGCTCCATCAGATCAAAGACCGTGTCTGGGATGCCGCTCAGCATGAACAGGTGCAGCTCCAGTTTCTCCTGCGAGTTCTTGGTGATCCTCTGCCGGAGCTTGTCCAGCGTCCACTCGTTGTTGAGGTTCAGCTGCCGGAGTTTGTTCTCGCTCACCTCGGAGAGGAACACGGCGAAGCGCTTGGAGTACAGCGGGTCGTACTGATCGATCATGTGCAACATGAACGCAAAGTCGTTCTTCACGTCCGGTATGTCGCTGTAGCTGCTCTCCTCCCGGATGGACTCGAACGAGTACTTCTTCAGAGAGCGCCGTAGCATCCAGCAGAGGGTGTACATGGAGATCAGCCCGTAAATGCCCACCAAGCCGATGTAAAAACTTGCTAGGATCTTGAAGAGGGTTGCTAATGGATGAGCGCAGCGGTACATGCTGTAACCGGTGAGGCTCTCTATGTCCACCCGGCAGTCAACACTGAACTGAATATTCTGCACGTAATACCCCGTGTAGCAGATTATAAAGATGAATTTGATTACCTTGATGACGGTCTGACGGACGTACAGTCTGTACACAATGTCTCCTTCTTCCACGTGTATCCTGAACTTTTTCACTTTTTCAAAGAGAGCCTTGGCCTGTTCACCCTCTTTTTTATCCAGCACGCCCGTCTCTGTCCGGTCCACGATGCCCTGCTCCAGGCGTGACTTGGTCCTCTGCAGCATGGGGACACTGGCCTCCACGTCCTCACTAATGACCGACTCCTTGTGGTCGATGGAGCCATTCATCTTCATGGGTTTGGGGTCGCTCTCTTCCACCACCGTCTCAGACAGGGCCCTGGTGGTCCACGGGGAGTCGAAACATTTCAGCAGGATGGACACAAAGTGCTCCAGTTTGGAACTCGTACGAGGAAACTTGAACCAGAAGTTGCTGCAGGCCAGGAAGATAAGGGTGTGCAGCAACACTAGGTAGGGGAAGTACTTGGCAAACCAGTGCAGTCTGTTCTCGTAGCACACGGCATCCACGTAGTTGTACTGGTGCCTGTCCAGGTCATACTTGATCCCTTTAGGCTCCAGGGCCAGCGAGGACGAGAGGGAGGCATTGAAGTACCTCCTGCAAGTCTGATTCACCACCCACTTGCAGGGCAGGCAGATCATCTTGTCCTGGGTGACTTGCAGTGTCCCACCAAACACCGAGATCATGAGCATGACGATGGAGATGTAGTCTGTGAATACGTCCCACCATGGCTTCAGGATGCGATATGCAGGCTGGGTGTCTACAAAGTAGCGCAGCTCAGTGATGGGGATCATGGTTTATCTGGGGGGGGGGATTCACAAAGAATCACATAAAGGTGTATTGATTATTGCCAAATTCAATTATAAAGTAATAAGCATTGATACAAATCATAATACATAAAACATATTGTTCCAATAAGCTGAGGAGGGAAACGAGAAGCAATGAAGCTTTCAGCTCTCTGTAGTCTTTCTTCAGAGTTACAGACTTAGGGCACCATACTCACAGATCAATATAGCTTTGTTGGATGGGGCATGCATCAGCACATTCTGATAGTATGTTTGAAGACACTCCACATAAATGAATCACAGTCTGCCAGTTCAGACATGACACTCGTGTCTATAACTAAATAACTGCACTATATAATGCTCTGTGCTAGTACACACACACACACACACACACACACACACACACACACACACACACACACACACACACACACACACACACACACACACACACACACACACACACACACACACACAATTAAATAATCACAATGAACTATATCACTTAGAGGTCTAAATTATGTCTAACATATTTTATGATGTTTAAAGTGAAATACGTTTTGAAGTAGAACACATTATCTTTGTTATAATCTCAATCACAAGTTCTAACAACAATAATTTAAATGTGCTTTAAATGAGTTACCAATGGTCTATGACACGTTCTTACCTGCAGCTCATTTCATTCTGAAGCAAGAGTAAGTCAGTTGGAAAACCTTACAAGGTCATTTATTGTTAATTCACCCATGTCATGGCGGGGTTTTGTGTTTTCATTTTAAATACGTATTTATCCGGTTTAATGTTTGTGTTATGTGGTATTTTCCAAAAATTTTCAGATCCTTGTTTTGGACGAATCAATTCATGCATTATTCTATTTGAGTAGGTAGAGTTTAACTTGAACTTTTAATCTGCGTGCAGCGGAGACATCCATTAACAAAGTATTAAGTCATAGGTGGGATGTTGAACCACCATCAGGTCTAATTAATCTATTTGTTTTAATGGAAAATAATAAAAATTATAAATATATTATAATAATAATAAATAAATATATAATACATCTTGTAGTGTGTTGGTACAATGTCCTGTAGTTGAGGCCAACCCGCGAAACATTCAAAAAGTAAATTGATCTCCATTTTAATGGTTAGTCTCGTCAGGAAGTTCAAACAAAAACATGAACTGGGATTCTGTTTGCCTAAATATAAAGGAAAATAAACTACAAATACAGATAGAAGTGTGCAGCCAGTATTACTAAGATTCAAAAGCCATGTTATAAATAAATAATACATGTGTAATATGCTTAAACATAATGTTAAAAAAAAATATATTGCAATTGTAGTTTTACTTACATGTCTGAAAGCATAATTACTCCATTCATCCAAATACCAGACAGAGATGGCTGTACATATGGCATTTCAGTACATCAGCCCCCGACCAAACTAAAACCACACCCGGCGTCACTCTTCCGAAGAAGATGTTCCAGTTGGCTCATCGGCCCAAACAACACACCTTACTCCCTAGTTCTCTATTCTTAGCCATTTCCCTGAATAATACCCAGGGTATTGTCTGAGAGAGCCTGCTCTGACCTTCAGCGGGAGATCCTGTTTACCTTATGAGCTGCTGTCTCCACCACTGTCTCCCTGGAATGCTAGCCTGTCACCCTTGCCCAGACACGCCCGCAAAAAAAAATCACAAATGTGTGCATACGCACGCACACGTGCACACGCGCGCAAACACACACACACACACACACACACACACACACACACACACACACACACACACACACACACACACACACACACACACACACACACACACACACACACTTTTGGTTAGCACTCTGAGGTGTGGTTTGTCTATTATGATCCCAACATTAAGAAACAAACTGCTTTCACTTGTATTTCCATCTCTGGCACCTGCATACAGATTACATTTCTGTGAGGCAGTACTAATTCTTCTGGAGTTTGAGAATGTATCTGAAAATCTCACCGAATCAAAGATGTTATCTGTGACCCAGAAAAAGATCCGGACCCATTAGGACAACCCTCTGTCTGTAGATCCAGAAATGTTGGTTGGCCCCTGCCTCTCTCATCGCCACGGGTTAGATGGATGATCTGAACAGAAACGTGTGACAGAATTAAGGAGATTTACGAAAACCATGTGCATTTGGCGTCATTAAGACGCGCAAAGTTACTGTCTGGACCTGGCGTCCTTTAGACTTGCAACGTTACTGTCTGGACCTGGCGTCATTTAGACTTGTTCTGTCTGGACCAGGCGGGCGGTTTAATCAGATAGTTATCTGTTGGTTCCTTACCCAGGAAGCATATGGACTATTGACTTAGTTCAAGATGCACAATAATAAACCTGTTTTGTAATAAACTCACAGTACTCATAACGGGGCTCTGGCGGTACTGGTTCACTAAACCAGGTGCTAATTTGCTTTATTTATCCTGCTATGGCGGTCCTCGCTGCACCATGTCATATTGATGTACACATATAGATGACGACGTGATTTACAGACCAAGACAGTCTTGGTCTGGACAGTGGACAGTAAGGTCCACCAAGCGGCTGTATTATATAGAAGAGCTAAACGCTAACCTCTGCTAGCCAGCAAACCATTAGCTACAACCCAGTTGTTCTTTTCTTACAGTAACGTAAGTTACAACAATATAACCTCAGCTGGCAATAACTGTCTAGTTTAATACACCGAACACACTTACTCTGTTGGGTACGACACGATCAACTGCGAGGTGTTTTTAGCAACGATGATACCTTACAAAGACAGTGTTCTTAGACCAGGCTGGGCTAGCTCTCTGTAGCGTTATGTGGACCAGTTAGTAGCTTGTAGCAACAGCTGCTACAAGTGACCGTTGACTGTCCGCCGGGCCGAGGGGGGCGCTGTCATGGACCTATATGTACAGACGACGCGTTTGCCTTTGGGTCGTACGTCAACATCGCCGCCATATTGGAGAGGCAAAGACTGGCCTATAACGTGAAGTAAACGGGGGAGCTGCGGTTTTCTGGGCAAAAAGCCCTATAACGTTTACATTTATCAGCCGATTTCAGTGAGTCGTTTTTATACAAAGGTTTATGATGTACAAGGGGTAAAAAAAACAAAAATATTTTTTATAAATATTATTCATGAAAATAATACATATAATATCATTTAATATATTAAAACAACCTGTTGTACTCGATTGAACAATTTAAACGTTATAATGCTTTTTATCGAGAAAACCGCAGCTCCACCGTTTACTTTACGTTTACAGGCCGGTCTTTGCCTTTCCAATATGGCGGCGACGTTTACGTACGAACCAAATGGCCAATGCGGCGTCTACGTACCGGGGCGCTGTTCCTGCTACTGGTGCCCGTTTACTGTCTGCCGAACCGAGTGGGGCGCTCCTACTGCCTAGCGGAAACTCTCCGTCGTTTTTATTATTATACACCCATGACCAACACCTGGCTTCTTAAACACCCATGAGCCACACATCGACTGTTGTGACTGACTCCGGGACGTTCACACACGTGTTTAATCATGTTGTCATTAGTCGGTTCGCGGTCCATTCGGTGGTTCAGGACCGTCCTGCCTGTGAAGTACTCTGTCGTAACGGGTGGACACACTTATGTGACGCAACCCACAGAGGAAGCAATAGGCAGACATTTAAACTCCAGGCAACCCTATGCGGGTTCATTGTTTGCATGTAGAATACATGCCGGGTCGTTCCGGAGTTATTGTACTGCACACACCAAACTCAGTTGTTGGAAGTGTCAGCAGACTTTTGAAGAGCGCCCTGTCTTCTTCTGTCCTCGCTGCAAAGTCGTCCAGCCTCCAGATGAGTCCGCATCTCACTTCCAGATTTTGGATAGGTAAGTGTTGTGAGTAACTTAGGGGCTGTTTTTACCAATACTCCTTTTGACACGAACCATCCAAACAAACTACACACGCACATATCTGACGTTACAACGTGTTCCTTAATCAGTACCCACTCATTCACGCTGGACACACAGAAACTTCAGAAGAGGTACCTGCAGCTCCAGCGCTCCCTACACCCAGACAACTTCAGCCAATGCACGAAGGTAAGGAGTACCTGCTTTTGATATGCAACTGGAATAGATTCCAGTTGAATTAAACAAATGTGCTCTTGTGAAACTGGCTGATAGTCTAACAGAGCAGACATTGTGTTCACGTCTGAAGCTGCATTCCACATAGTTATTTTTTGGCAAGCAGTTATCCCATCTTGGCCAAGGACTGATTGTCAGGGGGAAAAGGCCTGATAAATGATGTGAGGGGCATGGAGTTTAAAGGGTCCCCATAAGGTTGGCAGAATGTTTCCTTGAAAATGATATTCTCGCTGTATCTTTCCTAACAAGCAGGTACACATAAAGTCCCCAAAGTCAGAAGCTTGTAACATCCTTCTTGTTAGTCTCATGAACAAAATGTGGCCCTTAAAAGTACCATCCAAGAAAAATACATTATTGACCAGGTATTTGAAAATGCAGTATAATGCCTTACCATTTGTGCCTTGTCCAAGTCTAATAACAATACAACACAGAGAGAAAAGTGTTACAAAATGTTGCATCACCTCTCTGCTTTCTTCCTTGTGCAGTTGAAGCCAATCAGTTGTATCGTAAAGCATTGCATCGTAAAATCCATTCAATCTATTCACATTGAACATGAGTACAACTTGGGCGATAAAAAACAAATTGTCATAGTCTTGTTATTATTATGGTGTAAGTAACTGTCTTATTCTGAAATAACTAAATTACCATGTGCCCGTGATTTCAACTGGCAAGGCGTTACTCGAAATCCACATGCATGCAACGATAACAGTTTCCCAATCGGTCTGAACAAAACATATTTACATTGTCAAGACGTGGCGAGAACAGCCACGCCAGAACGCCTGCTCGTGTACCTTTTATGCTGAGCTCCAGTGGTGGTGATCCGTGATGCTCTGTCCATTCAATCCAACCTGAGAGTAATGGAGGAGAGTCACACGTTGTTGCCCTGTCACCATAGGGGGATGCACCCATTCCACCTTTTCTTTCAGACCAAGTACAAGTACTTCCATTTGGGTACTCGCCGATACCGAGCACCGATATGAGTACTTAGTAATACCAGTATAAGTACCGAAACACGGCCCCCCTCTGGGAAAGAGGGGGGGGGGCCGTGTTATCGCCATGGTTACGGCCCACGGCAACTTTGTGATACCTTTTTTAGTACCGTCGCTGTGTATGAGCGTTATAATGAGCGGTGATGTAAATGAAGTACGCCACACACCGTAGCGTTATACCATAGGTGTCCGGGAATCCTAACCCTCGGACCTGGGTTTTTAAATAAACCGCTGCTGAGACGGAACTTCGCCACACACACACACACACACACACACACACACACACACACACACACACACACACACACACACACACACACACACACACACACACACACACACACACACACACACACACACCGTGGCGTTATACAATAAGTTTCCGAAAAGATCAACGCTCTCTGCGCCGCCGCAGTCAACCGCTGCCCAGGCAGAGCTCCACACGCACCGCCGGTGCCCCTTTTCTCTCTCGAAATTGGGGACTTACTTCAGTAACCGTGATAAAATGGCATAGTTGACGATGTTGACGATCATAAAGGACAAATTACCACCTTTTGGGTTCACTGGGTCTTCAGTACGAGTACAAGAGCACAGTATCGGGCCCGAGTACTGGTATCGGTATCGGTATCGGTGCATCCCTAGGCTTAGCCCTGATGCCTCTCTGTCTAGTTAAATGGACAGGCCCCTCTAAGTCCCCTCTCGGACCTACTGTTGATTGGGATCAAACTAACAACCGCAGGATTGAAAGTTGGAACACGAGCAACAGCAAAGCTACATGGCTCAGCCATTTGGTTTAGTGGTTTATCATGTTCTTCATATTTTGATTATGTTACTTCAATTATGATATAAAACCTAAAACCCTCAAGTTCCAAATATCTTTACTAAGGCACGAAGATAAAGCTAGATAGTTAAGGTCTCCTCCTTCTGCTGTTTGTTCAATACCCAGTCTTTTTTCATTCTCCATTCCTCTGCATTTCAGTTGCCTTACATAATCACTCTAAATGACTTGGTTCTGCACAATTAGATGTCTCAATGCCAAGGCTGAACACAGCAGTGGGGTATGTATTCAGTTGTGCAAGAGGCGGGTGCTTACTTGATGTTATGTCTGTGACAAAATCTCCACAATATATCTTAATGCAAGGCGTCTCTGTGATGCCTTGCAAAGTCGAACTGAACACGCTGTAACTCAAGGCCAGCCAGCCCTTGATTCTGACACAACAGGGCTAGACTCAGACAGATATCTCTGTGAAGAAGAAGTCTGAGAATCTCAAGAGAAGTATTTCACAATTGTGTCTGCGTGTGTCCTCTAGATATGCTTACTTTCAAAGTTACAGTGAGGGGAAGCACACAGGAGACACACTGCAGACAAGATGAGGCCCACAACCTATGTGGTTGTTAGGATGCAGCCATATGTCACCCTGTCCACTGAAAGAAAGACTTGAGATGTATCTAACAGCCCCCCCCCCCCCCCCCCCCCCCCCCCCCCCCGCCCGGCCCGGCCCCAAGATCTGCTCAATAGTTTGTACTGGTACTCGTGTGTTTTATTTATCACCACTGCTGGATATTTCTCTTAATTAGACATCCATTAAGCCTCAGGGGGCAGCCATCATATAGGCTGGAGCAGTCTCATTACTACAAGACTACTGACTGCATAGGTTGTTATTACAGCCACGGCTGTACATGACAGGCCCATGGGCCACCGCTTGAGACTATTGATTTTCACCGGAGCTGACAGACTTGACAGCCACAGAATGTACTCGATCTGCCAGCCATTTCCAAACTATTTCCCCCCGCTTCTCATGCTCCCCCAATCTCGCCTCCACCACATCCACTCTGTCTTACAAACCCTTCTAGGGTCTCAGAAATGCACTTATGCAGCTACACATAAAATATCACAATAGCGGTTGGTTCTGATAATCAAGTCCTTTGGGTTTGGTGCTTTGTGCAACGAGCAGAACCTTTGTGTTATTATTGTGTTGTGGTAGCACGGCGGTGACACATGGCTATCGATTATTGACCTGTGGTGAAGTAGTCGGCGCTGTCCTCAGCAGGAAGAGCGGGGCTATTCAGGTGTGGGCCAACAGGTGTTGGCCCACACGCTTTGCGCAAGGCGTTGTATTATTATACGGTTGTTAACAGGAGTCTGCCGATGTCAATGCATGGTAACCGATAGCTAGTGTACTCCGGTAACATCACTCCCAACATGTGGAGGTCATGAGCTTGGCGCTTTGTGCAGGAGGAGCAGCAGCATTCTGAAGACCAGTCAGCCCTGTTGAACAGGGCATACAGGACGCTGCTCAAGCCTTTGACTCGAGGCCTGTACATGGTGAGTCGTTCTTTAACTTATTTAATACATTTTTGCACGTAAATGAAACAAACGGTTTTAGACTTTAGAAGGAAACTGCGTGTGAAGGTGAGGCGCAAACCGACGGGGGATTATGTACAGACCCAGAATGTCTCGGAAACAAAAAACGAGTGAATAAAAATAAAATAAATCGGTGATGATTTACGAGTCCCCTTGCCTCGTAAGTAATGCATCGCCAGCGCTCACCTCCCACGAGGTAGCGTGTGCGTGTGTCTTAAGGGGTTTGAGTGTGTAAACGAGGGCGTGTTTCCAGTTGGAGCTGGAGGGCATGCCGCTAGAGGAGGGGACAGACCCCGGGGCCGACCCCGGCCTCCTGATGGAGCTGATGGAGCTGAACGAGGCGGTGGAGGAGGCGGTCACGCCGGAGGAGGCCAACAGGATCGGCCAGGACACAAAAGGTACCACGCGACACCTTCATCGCCATTTGTTAACGCCGCTGTCAGCACTGCTTTTCATCGCCGTTACTTTGGGTGGTGCGGTAGAAGGGGGGGGGTGCGAGAGTTGGCCTCCGGACCCTGTTGGCCTCAGGACCAGACTGGCCTGGTGCAGTCGTGTCTCCCCAGTTAGGAGTTGGGTTAGGATGATTTTAGTGGCGTTACCAGGAGGCGGAGACTACACTATTGAGACCGATGCAAAGGGGAGTCGCTGGAGACCCATGGCAGCATCGTGTGCAGGAGAGAAAACGCGGGAGGAGGGTTTCACTCACAATTGAGACGGGACACGGTAAATGATCCTGGGAAAAATGAATGAATGCTCTTTCAAATGTGCGGAGTAGAAAATAGGTTGTTTTCTGTATCGAGAAATGAGTCATTTGTAATGGAAGTAGCCCGACTTGCCTGGCCTAGCAGATGGGGAAACAGATGGCCTGTTTTAATGTATGTAGCATTTGATTTATATCGGTGTTATGTCTATCTCTAAAGAGAAGTTGATTATGCTCCCACCTATCGGTTATACTCTGTTTAATGACCCTTTAATGATGAAGTTAAAGTAACTGTGGAAGTCCTCTCTTATTTATAGTGAGGCTGAAGGAATTGACAGCCCAGATAGACACCGCTCTGAACAGAGGTATGCCACCGCCAGTTATGTAGAACAATTACTATTCTTCATTTATGTTGTTAATCCTCTTTTTAATACCAATTTTATTTTTATTTTTCTCTTCCATTATTAGGGGAGCATGAAGCTGCCAAGGCACTGCTTATCCAGATGAAGTACTTTGCAAACGTAGAAGAAAAAGTGAAAGAACAACTTTCTAAGCTTATGTGATTTTTCTATGTGAGCTAATTTAAAATGTGCAGAAGCAATTTACATTCTATGTGAGGTCTATTATATATGTATATATGTGTGTGTTTAATATTTTAAATAAAGGAAATTTTATTCTAAAGTACAAAGCAATTACATTGATTAAAAATGTGTGCGTGATTGGATGCTTATCCTCGAGGCACATTATGAGCGGCTTAAAAGTGTCATTCATATGGCAGGTATGTTATTTTTTTGTAAGTTGATGATTGAATGCTAATGTGGTAATTATGTTGATTAGTTAGGGGACTTTTGTCACCCCTGTGTCTAGGAACAAAGTATTCAATTCCTTGGGTTACCTTTAGGTGGAGACAAAACACCTTGACAGCTCAGCATAAAGCTGATCCGCAACTTGCTGTTGATTAATCAAAAGGGGGGAAAAAAAATCATAGTAGACACACTTATTGTATTTATGATAGCTTAAGTATGCGTAACAGTAATGGTTTGATCTGAAGGGCTACATCCATGTGATGTTTGAGCCTACTTGTGGAAAGACGAACCCTGCATTTTGATTCCTGCATCAAAATGGAAATCATGTAAATCGATGCAGCCTATTTATTCCTCTGTAAAAGCTAGAAAAACAACCCTTTTTCTTCTGTATTTCCTCTCACACGTAGAAGAGGTTTCCCTATAGACTGTAGTATATTAAACAGGGCTTCTCCCAGGTTCCACCAAATGGAGACAAGCCATCTCATGTATTATTCATGTCGTAATTGGAAGCCATGATCCCCGCGGTGCGTCTAGATTAATGAGAAAATGTGATGGACCCACTCTCAGGCCACAAGCGTCTCTCAGGACTCCGAAATTGAGTTTGAAAGAGAGGAAAACGGGAGAACTCAGCAGCTCAGCACAGACATTTTGTCGGATGGAAAAATGAACCACGAGCTGGTCTTTAGATTGGAACAGGTGTCTGCTGGTAGGGCTCTGAACAGGGCTAAACGAGACGATACTTTTACCACTCACTGCGCTTCGATGTGTCGGATATGAACGCGTCTTGGATTAGGTGCGTAGATTAGAGTTAATCTCCAATACTTTAACTTTAACCAAGCAATCACCGTCACAACCTGTCGACGTTGCGTTAAATTGAATGTAGTTTCCCCCTTCATAAGGACAGTAGTTATGTTAAGATTGGCAGACATATCCCTGTGGGATGATTGATGATTCAGCCGTCCTCTGTTCAAATATATGTACAAAATATAGACCGTCACGTGGAGCACGAAGGTCAGGGGTTCAAACCCACCTTTGACCAATCTGGGATTCCTCTCTGTGCCCCAGCTTCCTCCCACACCAAAGACATACATGGTAGGTGATACTCCTGCCAGTGCCCTTGAGCAAGGCACTGGCAGGAGAGTTGGTCCCTGGGTGGCTGCTGCTTAAATGCAGTAAAGCTGAATCAAATATAATTGAATGTAACGTAATCTGTTTTGCTATTATGTCTTAATATTATTTCATTTATGAAGACCTGTATAACTACCTCTTCAAAAACAACGAGAACCACAAAATACATGGATTCAATCACACACAATGTATTATGTTGCAGTTGAAGTAAACATTGTAAATATGTTGAATTATTGTAGGACACACATTTTGTTACTTAATGGTAACAAAATGCAGATCACAACAATTGCATGTGATATTAGCCCATAGATATGCATAGGAATATGACCTACATTGGCATTGCAGCCATGCAGACCTAATTCTGAAAAGAAAAGGCAACACAACACCTTAATATGTAGAGCCAGATAAAATAGTCCGATTTCTATCTCCAATTCTAAATTGAACACCCCTCGCTTGACAGATGTCCACACTAATGCATGATGAGCTTCTCTCCAATGGCTCATTTTCCTTTTTCCTTCCCGTGTTGGTCCTCAGTCCTGGGAGATCATCTGATCTTCCTTCACAGCATGTCTCTATGTGACTCAAGCTCGGGGAATCAGAACAGCCTCCCACATGATCCTAACAGCTGTGTCTTCATTGTTTATTCTGTCTGTCACCGTAGGTAGTAATTACATTGTGGTCTGACACCACAGTCGCTAATCTGAACTGGGAATGTATGCTGTGTCTCTGTTTTGTTCTTGGAGAGCCACCGTTTTCTGCACACTTGTCGTTGCGCGTGTCTAGAACAGTTCCTGCTGTTCTAGACACTGCAAATCTGCATGAGCGAACCCACACGCACACCCTCATATTCTGCACCGCTGGTTTACCAGATGCTGTGGCCTCTTCTGGAGCTGCAGTGCAGAGAACCTATTTGAATGTGAGTTGTCAGCGGAAGCAAAGTAATCGCTTGCTGTAATTCCTTTTCCGGTTGCATAACAGCCCCAGCAAAGTCCAATTTGAGCTCTAAGGTCTGACAATCTTGGATGTGTTCATTATTTTTCAATCCACAACAACTAAGCGCCACCCTGGCCGTGGTGAATATTCATCTCACATCAGATGATGTTGTACAGAAACGACATTGTCTTGCCATAACTACATTGGCACTCGTATTTCCATACTACATTCCTGAAAAGAAAAGTTTGCTTGGGCCCTTTGTTTTCCCTCTCTACAGAGAGTATCTATGTGAAACATCACGTCCAAATGCAGGATAAGAGGTCCTCTTCTGACACAAACCATGTGAGGAAATCTAATAATGAGGATTTAAAAGACAGACCGTAGTCATTCATTAGTGTGTGCATGTGTCACTTCAACTCTATACTATCCACACAGAAAATAAATTTTGTTAGTGAAACTTGAATTAGTTCATGAATAAATAGATGATTACACACTCACTTATGTAATGAATTGCTCCACACAAATCTCTAATACTTCCCAAGTATACCCATGAATGCAAGATGGAAAAAAACACCATAAAGGGCCTGGTCTCTAAATTGACAGAAAAAAACGAGTATTTCCAGTGTGAAGCGGCTCAAAAGAAACAAAGGAAGAAGATGGACTCAACAGGATCAAGTGCGGCTCAATTCATGTTAAACGTTGGCAAGGCAGCAGGCTCCAGGTGAAGGAGAAACTTCTGGAAGAAAGTTAGCACCGTAGTCGACCGTAGGAACCCCTCGGAGAGGCCGCTTCCAAAGGGCTCTTTCCTGGTTCCCGGGTTCAGGGGAGCCTTTGAAGACGACGAACCACTTGTTTTAGACGGGTTTATACATGAGAGAAGAAAGATCAGCCATTCACTTTCAGTTGAGTCGAGGGCCACCAGCTGTAGCAGCTCTCAGTCTCATTACATCATCAATCTGAATGCCGTCTTCATTGCCTGCTGAGGACACGACCTGGTGTCTGTTGCGCTACAACCCCATTGTCGTCTATGGGTTCTCATTCTATAGCATAGAGCGTATGCACCTACTCAGGCTCATAATTCCCCGTGATGTTTTTTCCTCTCCCACCAGCCAACCGCAAAGAGCTGTGACAAAAAAAAAGGCAGGTCAAACAGAGCGACCTATTGCAACCATTCAAACCTGAAAGCAAAGAGTTTAAGGCCGCTGCCTCCGGGTGAATCTCGGCACTACTCCAGGTGGTTTTCTGTGTGCCAGATTAAAAGAAATGGTTCTTGGCGTAAAGTCTTGGAGACAGTGATCAGTGAGGCCCAACATCAAGCACAGTTGTTCGGATGAGTAAACAA
The DNA here is from genome assembly GCA_026745465.1 of Lota lota. Classification (NCBI taxonomy): domain Eukaryota; kingdom Metazoa; phylum Chordata; class Actinopteri; order Gadiformes; family Lotidae; genus Lota; species Lota lota. The sequence goes on along the minus strand of JACYXH010000100.1, from coordinate 909,735 downwards.
CCAAACACGAGATAGACGGGATGAAATATTATTGTGGATATGAAAACCATTTTTTACCGTTGGGTTTTTATTGCTATGCAGGAATTCAGTCAAATACCTGCATCTGTGGCACGCTATTGCATTATCCCAATATTGTTTTTGAGTCCAACTCCATCCTGCTAAATCTTTATACAGTCAAATTGGAGTAAAAGGATTTGTAGGCAGCACCACACATTCATTTGAAGTTTGCTTCTCGGGAAAACCAAGATGCAAACCCAGCCCAGCAGTTCTTTTCTATCATTGAGCCGTTTAAATTTCACATAATGATGCCTTCACTCATTACTTGTATCGTAGCAAGTCCAGCTACGATCTAACCTTTATCCCACTGTAGGTGTTTCTATGACAACGCAGCCTCCTGCTGCAACTTGGGAGCATAATAAACACAAAAGCCAAATAAAGGATTTGATAAGGTTTTTATTTATTCTCCAATGGACCTCATATCAGATAAAGGCCCATGGCTCATTTTTTTTTGGAGCAGCCAATGTATAATCATGCAACCACTCATTTTTGATTGATTGGGCTTGGTCAGATTAGCTTTTTTATTTTCACCCTTAGCCATTGCCTGGCTATTCCAACGTCGATCCCGACAGAAAGGTTGCAAAAGGTTTTCTGCGGCATATTCTGCTTATTGTAATATTTAAATGAAGCGGGTTTGTGGACCTGTGGTTCGCTGTTATGAAAGCATCCTCACGGTCACTGCTGTTGCTTGACTGGAACATTAGAAGAAACATTTCTCAGGGGTTTCAGGTTACTGACAGCTCTTATTGCACTGGACAGGAGAGTGACCATATAATACATGGCTGACACCTGCTCAAATTGAGGCTCTGCAAGAACTGCCACGCCGATGATCCACAGGCTTCACTCTTGAGCCATTTTTGCTCCAGCCCCCCCCCCCCCCCACCCCCCCCCCCCCCCCCAGGAGTGGGTGTTGCTCAGTAAACAGCAGCTGGCTTCTTCCACACAGATGGGGGGAAGGAGATCTGCAACGCTGGGAAACTCCAGATGCTGTAAGGGCACATAAAGCCAGATAACGCAGGGGTTTTTTTTGTCTCTTGCCAATCACAGGAGCAGACCGGAATGAATCACCCTCCGAGCGGTTAGTCATCGGCAGCCCGGAGTCATCCATTTCCGAACCCGCATCAGTAATTTGGCAATAATAGTTCTCTTGATTAATTCTCTGCCTGGAACGCTGTCAGGAGGCTGCAGAGGAAAGGCAAAAAGGATTTATGATGTGTGCATTCTTTAATCCCATGCCCCCAACTTTACATTGATACTGCTGCTGTAAAATACAAATTAGGTATGTGAGTTGTGTTATATTTATTAGATATGTTTGAACACACATTGTTTGTATGTGTGTTTAAAGAGCCTGCTGCTGTGCATTGCTTCTCCAGTCCATGTGTGGATGCCTCTCTTTTAAAGCCAACAAGTCTCCCTATAACCAGTTCATTATTAAAATCGGTATATCTACTGAACATGATTAGTCACAGGTGATGTTAATTGACATTAATTACATATCTAAGGGAAATCGTCAATTTAGAAAGAGCAGTTCCAAGCAGTCTGCTTGGAGTTCGGTTACGCCTCCATGGAATATCACAGAATGTCAGTGAGCCTTTTCAGGCAGTGCGTGTTCAGTGAATTAAAACATGGCCTTTTTATTAATACAATACATGATACCTTCAAGCTCGTAATGTGACATGCTCGCATGCAACATTACTGAGCACCAACCAGAACCTTGTTACAAAATAGCTCCAATACAATAAATCAATCTCACAATTCAAAAGTGAGTTCAATTTTCCCATCAGGAATGCAATGCTCTGTCAATGTGTTCATAGTGCACTGCTGTTGATGTTATACATGTGAAACTAACCCGAGTCTGGATTTAAAAGGTCAACTTCTCATTGATGCATGTATGGTGTACTATATTTAAATGTATCTTTTTAAATGTGTTGGGTCTAAAATGTTGACCTCAAGGATTCTCAAGAGAGACACAGTAGGGCTACTGTAAACGCCAGTTCCCGTATGTCCGATTCACTCTCTTCATGACATCAGTGCTTCTCCATGTGGCTAGCATCAACTGAAATAATAAACATTCCACTTTAATATAAATTTTTCACATTCATGGCAAAGTGAAAATTACTTAAATTAGCCTGCTTTAATTGGCATTGCCCTGACCCCCTTTTAGATCTTGCCACTAGTGTACAAAACCCTTAGAGCTAACCCTCTTTAGCGCTCACGACAAAGTGTGAGCAATCATAGCATATCAAGTTCAATGTCTGCAAACCTGTGGAACATAATTGGTCTCGCAGAGAAAGGAACATTATTGTAGAGCTGCAGTGCAGCTGGGCATGCACAGCTGATAAATGTAAACCATTTTACAGCAACTCCAGCTACAGTAACAGCTAACGCAGAACAATTTAAAAGACAAAGTCTGTGATACTGGGTTGAATATAGAGTGTGGCATCCTGGTGTTTCAACTGGATCCTATCCTTAATACTAAATGTCATGTTATCTAGATCTATCTAGCTATATGGATATAGCTATCTATCTGCCTATCTGTCTACCTGTCTGTCTCTATCTGTGTACCTATCTGTCTATCCGTCTGTCTCAACTGTCTATCTGCCCATCAATGTTTTTATCTCTCTTTCTCTCTCCATCTGTCCTTCTGTCAGTCTGTGTTTATCTATTTATCCATCTTGTAGTATAAAATATGAAATGATATAAGGGTATGTATTATGAAATGTATTACTGACTCTTAAGTGTGTCTTACAATACTATTGATGGGGGGGATATATGGTTTGTGTGTATTGCTGGGTGGTGTATGTGTGAGGGTGTGTGTGCGTTTGTGTGTGTGTGTGTGTGTGCCTGCAAGTGTGTGTGACTTTATATTTCAGTATTGTCAGTACTGCAGCTCACTTGCATCCCTCTTCCAGCTGTAGCCATGGCAACCAGCGGCACTGCACCCCTCCCCTGGGGAACCCTTCTTAAAGGGAAGGGCTGGTGAAGCCTTCTTAAAGGGACGGGCTGCAATGTCTCACGTAACTGAAGAGCTTTAACTGGATTAGTGTGGTATTACACCCATTACACTTATCTTCACAGCCCCCCCCCCCCCCCCCAAAATCCCTCAAACATTCCACTTGCTGATACAAGCAGATACTTTCGTTACAATGGTGGCTCTCGCAGCATTACAACTAACTGCTACGTTCCTTCATCGCAAAATAATAGTTCAATCATGCTTGCGAGGTCATTATGTATGAGAACCCCTTCTCACGAAGCTCAATGGATTAAAGTCACGTCGAGGATTAGGGCTTTTTAAGTTTTGCAACATAAAAGGGCACCCTTTCATGCCAAAGCCAAGACGGCAAAGTCTTTTCCAAGTTTTTTAACATCAAACATCTGCAAATTGATGACACTTGCACATCATCTGGTGAGTCATCCGGTAATGGTGTGTTTTACTCTCTTGTACCTGTATAATGGGATGTAACCAGAAAGGAATCTGGAATCCTGAGGTTGACAGTTAAATAACACAACTAAACACAATATGGCTTGCTTAAGATTACATTACATTTATTGTATTCATATCGCCCTGGGCATATATGGTACATAACAGCAGCTTATAGATGGCATAACACAACTCTGAAGAAAATATACACTATAACAAAGAAGCTGCTGCAATTATATTGAGACAATAACAACCTTGATGTATACAAATATGAGAAGCCTACAATTCCCCCCCTCTCTCTCTCTCTCTCTCTCTCTCTCTCTCTCTCTCTCTCTCTCTCTCTCTCTCTCTCTCTCTCTCTCTCTCTCTCTCTCTCTCTCTCTCTCTCTCTCTCTCTCTCTCTCTCTCTCTCTCTCTCTCTCTCTCTCTCTCTCTCTCTCTCTCTCTCTCTCTGAATCCACTGTACCTCGCCCACACCACTGTCTCTCCTAGTGGCCGCCTGCAGCATCTGTCTGCTCCTGCAGCTCTGATGAGTTCTGCCGGCTGATCCCAGCTGCCTGCCGGAGGAATTAGGGGGGAGGTCTGGAGAGGTTTTCAGGAGGGAGGAATGGAGAGCCCAGTCAGATGTAACAGCTGAGTTGACATTAGCCTGCCCTAGACATCATGCCGCTCAGCTAGAGTGGAAGGAAAGCTGTGCACTGGTAACTGGGAAGCCTATGTTGCCTGCTTCATTATGTACAAGACAGCTTTTGGACTCACCAGCCAAAGTGTATTTTCTGCCTTCTGCACCTTCATGGGGCTGGAGATAGAGGGGTAAGGGTCAACCAGGTGTGGAGAAACTGGGTGAGACCCTGCGTCTGGGCCGCCACCGCAAGCCCGCGCTGCTTAGGTTGTGGACAGCCGGGCTGAGCAGAGAGGCACTTAGCAACAGATAACTGTAAACCCCCAGCCATCTGCACTAGCCTGAAATGTGTAGGGGAGTTTGCGCCAAACTCATGAGGGACATCAACGCTGCAGTGGATTGGACATGTGAGGGGAGACGTATGGGTCTGACAGTATTTTAACAAGCTTAGGAGAATATATGTTGAGCTGTTATCAATAATTGAATACATGGTAGGAGGCTATGGTGTGTTTTAAGGAAATGAATGACGGATAGTGTTAGGTGTTAGTGTTAGTGGGTTAGGCAGTCTGTATGGACTGCTCACTTGGTCTTCATTTCCAGAGATACACAGTAATATGGTGTGATTAGATGTCAATTCCAAGGGAAGGAAAAACATCTTATATTTCTAGACAGAACCACTGCTGGGTGGGTAGTCTACCTCTGTCTAATGTAGAACCACGCATGCCTCATAGATAATATAAGCAGGTGGATAGGCTTTTTAAGCACCTTACACAACAAACCCAGCAGGACTGTGTCAGTCCAACAAGGCTATGCTATGTGATTTAAGTAAAGTGGAAAGGATTTATATAATTCCATTAATTGTTGTGTGTCGTTTGCCACAACAGATTTATTTTGCCGTATTTACCCAAGTAGTGGTGGTAGATACCACTCCCGTGCAGTATTATTTCTGATAATACAGTGTAACATTTAGGACAGTGATTTACATAATATAAACAATAACAAATAAAACAGAGTAATAGAGATCATTTAATCTTGCTTCAGTACATTTACACGTGTTCATTAATCAAGTAGACGTTTGTTGAAAAATAGTGAAATATCAATCTAATTTTGCGAAATGATTGAAAACGAAATGTTTTTGTGTAAAAATCACCTTCTAAACAACTCACCTTCTCCATATCAAGCTCTGCGATGCTGCAGAATCAATTAACGAAAACTTCCAATCAACGACGATGCGCGCGTGAGGAGGCACAGTGGGTGGCAGGCAACAGCTCCAGAAGTCTGTTGAGTTTAATGCGTGATACTAACTCCAAACATTATGGAAAGCCATTGGGGACAAGACCAAAAACACACCTTAACACGACCAAGACAGTTGTGTCCCCAATGGCTTTCCATAAATGTATTCACTGTTAACGAGGGTCTTTTTAAACGTGTTCATTTGCATCCTGGTCCCCAGAGACCGTCCACGCCCCTTTTGCCGGTCCATGCCTCGTGCAGTCAGTCATCCCAGAGCTTAGCGACGCGTTGCCCTGCTCTGCGGGGCTCGCGGAAGGTATTCGCTGATTGGTTGAGCGGGGAGCATGCGCAGAGTTTTGATTAGTTTCCGACAGCTAAGCACGAGAATAAAATGAGCACCTGGCAAAACCGAAACACTGCATTATTAATTGGTTGTGATACACGGCCTAGCACTTTCCATTTGAACGATTTTGCAACATCTATATCACACATATTATATTCTGCTTTTTCCAACAAATTTCAATGGAGCTTATTCGGTCTCACTTTTCCGGTCCGACCCCCAGGTTAAAGATGCAAAAGGATCCTAATTTGCCTGTAGGCTTGATTACCCCTTTTCCACCAAGGTGTCCAGTCCAGTGTTAAAGCTGTGGACCGGTGTATATTATCAGTCAGGACAAAAGGTTGAGGAACTGGTCAGCCACCAACCAGCCATGGTCCACAAGCCGTGTTCAACCTCAGGTTCATCGGGGTGAAAGGTTGTGCCACGCATTGTTGTCAGTATTGGTAAAGGAACCTCCTTGTTGATGAACAGAGAAACACATCAAAGTTGCACCGAGCATGCCTACTGTTTCTGTTTGCGTGAAATGTTTTTGTTCTCCTGTCTTCGTCACCCTCGCCGGGTGTACCTTTTTCTAAAGACTTCTGTCTCTTTTTAAAGCCAGGTCTACTGACCGAATGTCTAAAGCCAGCAGGCGTAAAAGGCCCCAAACATAATCAAAAAATGACAATGCTACAATAATTACAAGTTAAATAACAGTACCATGCTTTGTTAAACCACACAAAGCAAGCGGTCTTCAGATTTGCATGAGATGGGTAATCAAGCTGCTTTATTCCCCGAGGACTCCTGTGGACACAATCACAGCAAACGCTCAACAAAAGCTTTCACAGCTTCTCCAGTTTCTCTCTGTTTCCTCCCTTGCTCTCAATTCGCAAGTATAATTTCTTTTCACTTCACCTCAAGGGAGAAAATCACAGTAAAGTCTTGGAAGGACAACTTTTCCTGTCCGTCAACATTAGCGATGGTTTCTTTTGCCGCGATGTCGTTTATTGTTGCCATGAAACCCAGCCCCGGCGTTAGCGGTGGTGTCGTCCGCCGCCAGGTCCCGCCTTTCCTTTGGACCATGCGTCGGCCCGCCACCGTGGAGGCCCGTTCCTTCAGGCTACACCGCAGCGATGACTCACGCGAAGTGAGCCCTAAGGAAATGGATGTTTTCACGACCTCGTGGGGGGAGCGGAGCGAGCCGGTTCAGACAGTGCAGCGTCTCCGGAAGGCACTATTACAGGCCACGGTGCGCACGCATCGCTCTCTGTGTCGTGTGAGAGGCGAGGTGGAAGTGTCTGGATGCGAATCGGCTCACGGCTTCATGGGCACGGCTTGTCATTGTAGCCTTCGGAGTAAAACAATAGGGAGTTCAACAAAGACGGCATAGCTACGGCCTCTTGTATTGACTACCGGTTATGTAAACACCAACCGATCCAGCCTTTCGATCCAGAATGCCCTGGTTTCTTCGGCCCCACTTTCTCTCGATAACTCGTCTGAACGTTTTAGCTCAAGTGTGGGCTAACTGTGGCTTTGTGAAAACCAACTGGAGGAACGGCTTTGATGGGGTTAGCGCTTGCTTTTGTTTTTTACCCTTCCTCCAAACAAATCCTCAGAGCGGGATTCAATTGAACGCCTCTTGTTTGAATAGGCGCTCAGCGCGGTGGAAACACGAGAAACACTTAAGACGACTCAGAACGCCTGGGCTTGATAAGATGCAGAGTGGTTTCTCTTTGACTCACAAAGGTTTGGAGAACAAAAAACAGGAAGCCTAACCGCAAAGCCTTCCCGCCACTTCAATGCTTAAAGGGCATATTTAGATCACTGCGTTTCATTCACTTTGTGAGGACTTTGTCTTTCACTGTTTATCTGGCAGGGCGGACACCACAAACACACACACACACACACAGGCACACACAAACACACACAGGCACGGAATTTGCAGGCAAGCCCACACCTCTGGGCAGAGACACACCCGACCAGAGGAGAGAGTGTGTGTGTGTGTGTGTGTGTGTGTGTGTGGTGTGTGGGGGGGGGGGGGGGGGGGGGATATCTGATGAAAGGCAAAATGGGGACATGCTCACCCCACACACACACACATCCACGCACACACCCAAATGCATACACACTAACCCACACTCACACATGCACACGCCACACGCATACACACACACAAACCACCCCAACCCCCTTATGTCCTTGTACAAGGAAAACCTCTCTCTGTGCACCTCAACCCCCCCCCCCCCACACACACACGCACGCACACACTTTACAGAGGCACGACCAGAAGGCCCCTGGGGGCCCCATTTCCCCCCTCCCATGAAATCTTTTGCTAAGGAAATTGTGTATAATTTCAAGGGCCGTTAGCAGGGTGGAGGCCGGCGTGAATACAGTCTTCAGGCCGGGGTTACGGGCGCCCACGGGTGGAGCAGAAGATAGGTGGCAACAAGCCTTTCTACTGCAGCCGTGTTTCCCCCAAACGCATATATTCTGTCACCTGGCGTGAGCTGCATAGGGACCAGCCAGTCAGCAGTCAATGGAGGGCAACACAGATGAGGGAGGATGGATAGATTGAGAAAGGGGGACTCGGGGGGGGGGGGGGGGGGGGGGGGGGGGGGGGAGTAAGAGTGGGGGGAGTGCTGCTGAAAAGAGGGGGAGTGTGCGCATTTGGAAAGGGGAGAAGAGCAGAATAGAAAATGAAGGGGAAACCCAGTAAAATATGAAGGAAGAGTGGGCGGTGGTGGTGGGGGGGGGGGGGTCGATGTAGGCGAGAGAAGACCAAATCAATATTTATACTGTGGGCAAGACAATCCTCGAGCAGTAATTAAATTGCCGTGTCACATTTCATTCCATTACTGGACCACGCTCGCATGCAAATGATCAAAAAGGCCTTCTTTCCCGGCGCATTTCTCATTCAATTTATGACAGTGAGCTTCAAGCGGGAAGGCCCAGTGAAATATAAAATACTACCTTAGTATTCATGAGCCTGTTGGTGGAAACCGAGGGGCCGTCCATTTGCAATCGCGGTGGGAGGAACAAAACACGTCTCTGGTGAGACGCCTGCCTCGCCGGGAGCCTGTCGAGGGTTTAGGGCTGGGGGAGGAAGTCGTTCTAATTTGATGTCTCCCTTTGTGGGGGATGAATAGGGAAAAAAGGGAAGCTTTCAGAATCCGAAATTGGGACTCAGCCTAAAGCGCACTGGGCGAGACGCCTCCCGGCACAATAAGCACGTACACGCGTCTGCACTGTCGTTTAGAGAGGGTGCGCGTCGAATAGCACGCCGCCCCGCACCATGGGCTGGTTAGCGTTGCCCGTGACATCAGGTACACTGCACTCTTGCCACCAGGAGGGTTCACGATTACGGTTCCAGGTCCCGTATCACCATTACGGCGCTCGGCAATCCTGACGAATGATATTGTGGCTAAATGATAGATCAATTAAAAGCTCTCTGCCCCGCCTCTGTTTACCTCTACCTATTTTTGGTGTTATTTTCCACTCTTACGTTGCTTCTGTGAAAGAGGAGCCGAAGCTAAGTGAGGGGAAACTTATGGGAGGGGAGAGGGACTATCATTAACAGCACAGAGAGAGAGAGAGAGAGAGAGAGAGAGAGAAGGGGAGAGAGAGAGAGAGAGAGAGAAAGAGAGAGAGAGAGAGAAAGAGACAGGGAGAGAGAGAAAAAGAGACAGGGAGAGAGAGAGAGAGAGAGAGAAGGGGAGAGAGAGAGAAAGATACAGGGAGAGAGAGAGAGAGAAAGATACAGGGAGAGAGAGAGAAAAAGAGACACGGAGAGAGAGAGAGAGAGAGAGAGAGGGGTGGTGATGACCAGGAGATGTTATATCTCACCTGCATGAGTCATGTGATGCTCTCGTTCGGTGATAATATACATGCTCCACGTTGGTGACCAGAAATATAGAAATGTATCCACTCTGCTGCCGTTTGCGGTCGTGAGCAGCTCTCGTTGGAATAAATAGTGATGATTGAGAGGTGGTAATGAGAGGTGGTAAGGAGCATTGCCAAGTTGGAAATATTAAGCTATTCTACCGGAGGCTGAAAAATATGTTCGGTGACAAATATGGCATATGTATTGTAAGCAGCAATGTGTTCAGACAGCGCCTACTCACGGTACTTCATCGAATGAGTACATGAATTTGGCCACATCACATGGGGATCCACATTTAACCACCTGAATGTGAAATGTGAATTTGTAAACGTATTCGTGAAATAAAAAATATAAAAAAAGATCCTACAAATACGAGAACGCTAGTAAACGTGGGAACGCTGGCTGTCGTTTCCATTGGACCGCCGAGTTCTGCCGAGGTTTTCCGAAGTGCTGTCCACAGTGAACGTCATTATTAACGCCTGTAACTACCCTGGACAGCAGCTCATTAAGGCCATGTGTTCCCATGCCAACGGTGATTTAGATGCCAGAAATGCTAATGATGTTTATGGATGCAATGTACACATGCTCAGCTTCCACATGGGAAGCTTCCATCGTTTCGTGATGCAAACCCTTCTGATGGCGCCAACAACCAGTCGGTTTTTACTAAAGAAATGTTGTTTCGCAGTGGATGCCGTCATGCCAAATTGCCCTAGCACAATAACAATGAAATCATTTGGCATGGGTAATTAAGAAACGACGGTTTCTGTGTTTACGGTTTCTGTGGGAAACCACCAACAGCAATAACAGTAAAAAAAATTATACATAGAGGAGGCCCTTAAAGGCAGCCTTTGGATCTGGGAAGCTTCCATGGTAGCCTGTTGGAGCGGGCTGCAGCAGACCCAGGCCAAGCTAGTGAGTTGACTATGTAAACCAGTGAGTTGACTATGTAAACTAATTAGTTGAATATGTAAACTAGTGAGTTGACTATGTAAACCAGTGAGTTTAATATATTAACTAGTGAGTTGACTATGTAAACCAGTGAGTTGACTATGTAAACCAGTGAGTTGAATATGTAAACTAGTGAGTTGACTATGTAAACTAATGAGTTGAATATGTAAACTAGTGAGTTGACTATGTAAATTAATGAGTTGAATATGTAAACTAGTGAGTTGAATATGTAAACCAGTGAGTTGACTATGTAAACTAATGAGTTGAATATGTAAACTAGTGAGTTGACTATGTAAACCAGTCAGTTTAATATATTAACTAGTGAGTTGACTATGTAAACTAGTGAGTTGACTATGTAAACTAGTGAGTTGAATATGTAAACTAGTGAGTTGAATATATAAACTTGTGAGTGGAATATATTAACTAATGAGTTGAATGGATTAACTAGTGAGTTGAATATATAACCAAGTGATTTTAATATATTAACTAGTGAGTTGAATATTTGAACTAGTGAGTTGAATATATGAACTAGTGAGTTGAATATATGAACTTGTGAGTGGAATATATAAAACAGTGAGTTGAATATATGAACTAGTGATTTGAAGTGGTTGAGTTTGTTTAGCGTCCCTCTCTCATTACCACCTACAAAACAAGAAAACAAGGCAATGGTGACTCACCAGGCAGTGGTGGGTTTGGACTGAACGCAATCAAGAAAACATGCACACTCAAAGGATTCTTGTTCACAATATCATCTGTGACCCATACTCGAAGACAGAGAAGCAGGAGACTCAATCACAACAGTCTAGCATAGAATAGTATGTGTGATCAGATTTAGATTCAGAAGATCTTTATGATCCCTTACGCATTATTTGTATTGCAGCAAGCAAACATAGCACAAAAATGTGATCCACAAGTAGTCTTAGAAGAATAAAAATGCCACAATACATGTAAATCAGAGCTAAAATACAAATGCAGTTCAATTAAAAAATTTAATTACAGATACAGAAAAGTGCGTCAAGGACATATGCGAAAATGTATTAGTTTTAACGTGCTATTTCATTCCGTATAAAGAGTTCCTTGCTAGTTTTGAATGGTTCATGGTTATGTCCTACTGACTGCAAGAACCAGTTACGACTTTTCAATCGATCACATGTGAGCCTGAAGGGACCATGGTGCCTCCAAAGTAACACATATTACAATCGTCTACACTGGAACCAGTTCCAATACTAAACAATACACACAGCCTCCAAAGTAACACATATTACCCTCGTCTACGCTGGAACCAGTTCCAATACTAAACAATACACACAGACTCCATAGTAACACATATTACCCTCGTCTACGCTGGAACCAGTTCCAATACTAAACAATACACACAGACTCCATAGTAACACATATTACAATCGTCTACACTGGAACCAGTTCCAATACTAAACAATACACACAGCCTCCAAAGTAACACATATTACCCTCGTCTACGCTGGAACCAGTTCCAATACTAAACAATACACACAGACTCCATAGTAACACATATTACCCTCGTCTACGCTGGAACCAGTTCCAATACTAAACAATACACACAGACTCCATAGTTACACATATTACAATCGTCTACACTGGAACCAGTTCCAATACTAAACAATACACACAGACTCCATAGTAACACATATTACCCTCGTCTACGCTGGAACCAGTTCCAATACTAAACAATACACACAGACTCCATAGTAACACATATTACCCTCGTCTAATCTG
>JACYXH010000100.1:877500-892500 GCA_026745465.1 Lota lota | reverse complement strand
CTTGAAGAGCTGGCGACATAAAGGTAGAAAGGGAAGAAGCGAGGTGGGATGTGTGTGTGTGTGTGTGTGTGTGTGTGTGTGAGTGTGTCTCTCTGTGAGCGATGGCTTGAATATAAATGGGATGTGCCCGTTCACCTAAATCAAGGCCACATGCTCGGGCTGAAACGCTGAGTGCGTTGGAGCATTGTGCTGTCCTGCCACTCAGCGCTGGAAACACGAGGGTGCTCTACCCTTGCCCTACATGAAACTCTCGGGAGTAACCTCCAGAAAGTCTATTGTTGTCAACCAACCCGGCTGAGGTGAACAAAACAGAAACGACATGGGTGATGAGAATGAAAGGCCGTTTGTGATTGGTTCGGGCTCGGTCTCGGGCTCATGAGCTTACCAAAATCATTCGCTTCCACCGCCTCTTCTTCTTCTGTGTGGCCTCATTTGGTTCTTTGTTTTTCCCTGTCTTTGACTTATTACCAGCTTACTCTTTCAGGAAGAGAAACGACGTATCCTCTCTCCTGTGTAATCAGTGATTCCCATTTAAACAGCTTTAAGAAGTACTGCGGAGCATCTATTGTTCGCAGACAAACACTCAACATTGTTCACACGGAAATCTGCTTCATCAGGCCCACATCACAGCTCCTAGCAGATCTTAGAGACACTTTCTACCCATGGGTCACAAATCCACACACATCACATCGCTGAGTCCCATCCATGCTGACATAGTTAGAGCACAGCGATGACATACGTCTAATGGGATTTGAATTAAAGATTGGATTTACGTAATTAGCATAATTGTCTTGGTCCATATTCCCAACTGCCTACTTAATGGCGCGTTGGAATTGTTCGTCTAATTTACTGTTTAGTCTCCTGCTAAACCCAGCCCTAATCCCACTGCTCACGTCCGTTTGATGGAAACCACAATGTCCTACATTGAGTCATATTGCTGTCAAACTCACCCTCCTACCCGTACACCTTATACATTGTTCTGTCAGGACAGGCCGTTGTTTCTACAGAATATTTTCCATGGCACGTATTCGTTTATATAAAACTTGTTTCCCATCAACATGAATATCAAGAATCGTATCAAGATATCATTCGATTAGTGATTGATGTTCATAAATACAAATTCTTACATATTCAAAGTTGTCATTGTGTAGTAAGTGCTGATGTTAAAGGTCCAGTGTGTAGGATTTAGTGGCATCTAGAGGTGAGGTTGCAGATTGCAACCAACTGAATCCTCACCCTCACCCCTCGCTTTCCAAAGACGTAGGAGACGCTACGGTGGCCTGTACTGGCCTGTGAGATGCCAGTAGGTGATTCCAAAATAATGTCATCGTCTAAGACAGCATCGAGTAGCCAAGAGTCAAGTGCTGAGGTTCCCTGATAGATTTATAAATTGCATTTAGTTATTTACTCTGTAAAACAATAGGTCACAGCTTACAAGTAAGATGGCGATTATGATAAATCATTTAAAACGCGTCCTCTCTAGAGCCGTTTGTCCGTTCTGGGCTACTGTAGAATCATGGCGGTGCAACATGGCGTTCTCCGTGGAAGAGGACCCGCTCCCCATGTATAGATAAAGGCCTCATTCTAAAGTAAACTTGATTGTTATTTTCATGGGACTATACACTAATAAAACATACTTAGGAATATTGCATTCCATTTCTGCTAAGTCCGTTCCTCTCCATGCCACTAAATTCTGAAGACACTGCTCCTTTAAGTCAGCACCTGGTTCATCAGCCTCCGATACGCTGGTACCTCGCTGGTACCTCGCTGTGAACCGTGGTATTCAGGTTTCAGTAGAACATGCAACACAACCTCAAAGTTGTGCGGGGTATTGGCATTCCTCCCTCCGTCTCGCTCCGTCTCGGTGTTGACTAACTCTTTCAAAGGACAGTAAAGGGAGCTATGAAGTATCCCGGGGCCTTGTCTTCAAACAACCCCGCCCCCCCCCCCCCCCCCCCCCCCCCCCCCCCCCCCCCCCCCCCCCCCCCCCCCCCCCCCCCCCCCCCCCCCCAAGCCTGTCCTTCAGCGATGCCTGGTCCTTCTCTCTCCACTTGCAACTCATCAGTGGTGTTCTGTGATTTACAGAGCGTTGCGGGGAGACGCTGGGGTTTATCTCCACCTTGTCATGCTAAATGAATTCCAAATGGCACGCTGCCCAGCTATTTGTCAGTGCATTTGTTATCGCTGACAGCCACAACCCCCTTTAAACAAGTATAAATCCACTGGAAACAATCGGCCAACAAGATGCAGTGTAACCTTTTGAAATATCACGACGGCCATCGGTTTCTTCAGCGGGGCCATTTTCTCACCGGGAACATGGAGTAATGGATGACCGCGCTCGCTCTGAGAATGTTTTCACACAGTGTCAGCAAGTGGCTTCAACACATGACATGATAAGTGTGCCAATACTGTTGAAAGACGAGAGAGAGAGAGCACGAGAGAGAGAGAGCACGAGAGAGAGAGAGAGAGAGAGAGAGAGAGAGAGAGAGAGAGAGAGAGAGAGAGAGAGAGAGAGAGAGAGAGAGAGAGAGAGAGAGAGAGAGAGAGAGAGCAGTTCAAATGAAAAGTATTTGAACTGCTGTGATAACATTAGTACCTTCACCAGCTTCATACATCAAGGGATGCTAGCTCCCAACCCAACAGGTTTCCCGAGCGAAGATATTAAGTTACAAGATGATGGGAGCATTTGATTAGCCTCCATTGAGTTTCAAAATGAATGAATGGCATTTATTTTCCTCCTTCTGATTGAGCTGTCTCGTTGGTATTTAATTAAAATAGCAGTGTGCCCTGATTTACCGAGGATGTGATGAGCTCGAAAATAAATTTGTCATGGGAAAAAAAAACAATCAAGGAGGAATGTTTTTATGACAGGCAGGGTGGGACGTCAGGAGGGGCGAGGAGGGCGGGGCTTGTCTGACTACGCCCGCTGGACGGTGAGCGTTCCAGCGGTGTCAGCTTTTTTATTGTTGTTGTTGCATCATACGGAATCTTGTGATGCACCATGTGATGAAATAGAACCACATCAGTGATGGGCCAAAGTGAGGTTCACCATAGAATCTAAGGTGAACCTCAGTTTGGCCACACATCATCACAAATGATCTAAGGCTTAGATCATTTGTGATGATGTGGAGTATTATACTAGAAATGTCAGTTCTGTGGGCTTCTTTTTTTCTCCTTTTTCCTCGCGTGGCGGATTCCATGGAGTGAAGGAGATCAGATGGGGGAGATTGAAACTACAGCTGAGCGATGGGAACTGAGACTGATTGACACAGACATAATCTGGAGTGATTATGTTCTGAGAATCCGCCACTGTTTGATAATTTGATAATTTTCGAATTACAGTTTTTACAGATTTTCTACAGATGGGCTTCTGTTAAGATAGAAGAAAACTCCCCCACCAACAAAAGAAAAATAGTTTCTCTTCCTGTCTCTCAGTGGGGGGGGGGGGGGGGGGGGGGGTGGTGCTTTTGATTTAATTTCTTCTGTGGTTCAATTAGATTTCAGTTACAGCCAAACAAAATGGCAGCGGAGTCGAGCAGATAAATAATTCAACAATTTCTTGATAGGCGTTTATCAGTTTCCTCCCAAGACCTCCTTTGCCGGATTTTCCCATGGCGCTTTCTGTGCTTATTAGTGTTATTGTGGAGTTTGAAAAAGTTTGTGCATTCATCGAGCCCAAGAGAATACAGCCAGCCAAACAGGCCCGCGCCACTCTCCTGACCTTGCCTAATTCTCTGTAAAACACTGCTGACTTCCTGGGTCTCTCTGGCACAGGCTGTTTTGGACATTGATATACTCTCCTCCGACAGAGTTCAGGTGCTTGGGTTACTGATCTTTTTTGTTGTTGTTGTCTGAAATGACTCGTCCTAAACCAACCCAAATACATAGCGCAAACGTAGTGAAAGATCCTGTCCATTAGGACACAGCTTACTCTTTATAGAGCCACCCAGGACTCCTGTCTCCTGCCCAGACTCCCAGCCTTATAAGCTGGGGGGGGGGGGGGGGGGGGGGGGTCATCCACCAGCCCTTTCACTTTGACGACCTTGCACTTGAACCGCTGAAACACACCGACGCCATTGTTTGGCTGATTTAATATTTCTCTTCCCAATGATGGTGGCGCTGATTGAGCTTTTGATTGGTCATATCGTCTTTTAAATTGCATGTTCGCACAGCGTTCACCCCCCCGCCCCCCCGCCCCCCATCATTCACTTGACTCAGTGACTCTTGGCTGTCAGATCCAATCCCCACTCATGCTAGTGTTCTTTGCCCCTATCTAAATGGGAGTTTAACCTCTGCCTCTGGCCAAGTGTGATTATGGCACTTCAGGCTGGCTTCCTGGCACTCACGATAACTGCCACCATTAATCAGCGTGTAAGTAGTGTGGCCGGGCCTGCTGTCTGATGTTCCTCAAACGTGTGTCCAACTAAGACCCAACGGGTACATCAAGAGACACCAGAAAGTACCTTGGTTGGTTGAATTGTGTGCATGTGTTGTCTGTTTACGCACAATGCTTGTGGGTTGATGAGCATGCAATTTGTGTGTGTGTGTGGGTGTTAATATTAATTTGAAGAATGCTAGAGGGAGAGAATACTAGTGGTGTTTTAAAACTGTAATGCCCCAAAGGAGTTAGCCATGAGCATGTGGTGTACCCAATGTGTCGAACAACATTCATATAGGATATGTAAACTAAAAGTTGTCTAAAACATTTATTCCACCAACATTTCACCTATCAAATCGCTCCGTGTGTGACTCAGCCAGGCGGCGTTGTTTCATTCGGTCCTTGTTGTTTTCATTATGTGCTTGGAAACAAAAGCTGTGGCGGCTGGCTGGAGCCTCACTGCCAAGTGTCCTTCCTCGGGCTGCTGGAGGTGGGGAGGGACACGGCTGGGGTCTGAACCAATCTCTGATGAAGGTCTGAGCATCACACCTTACTCCATGCCCGCTGGTCTAACATTCAACATTTTCATTGCTGTCTTTGTGGGGCAAGTAATGGAAGATCTTAACTGGATAGAGAGGTCAAATGGAACTGATTCTCTCAGTGGGAGATCGCCAATACATTTGGGATCAAACGTCATTTCCTGAAGTGAGCTATGCCTTAAGTGGTCTTAACACATGATGAGCGTCCAGCAGAACGTCGGAGGCTGGGTCGACGTTCTGAATATAGCCAGCCGTCAGACCGGAGTTCCACGTCTTTTACTCCAAAAACCATGGAAACACGTATTTTAGGTCTACAAATGAAGATGAAATGAATGATAGAACGTCGAACAAAGCCGTGATCTGATTGGGCGCGCTTCAGAGTCAGCGCAGGGTCAAAGTTGCCCCGACGCTACGTTGGGCTCCAACGCTCAACCCCAGCGGAGTACATCGCTAACGCTAACCTGCATTGCAAGACAGGTTATAAAACAATGATGAGTGTTGGAAAAAGGAGAGGGACATTTTAAGCACAAAGTAAGGTGATCGTAATGAATCCAGATCCAGGCACTCCAGTGGACATGCAGTTAAAAAGCCTTTAATGGGCTGTTACGTTAAATAATGAGGACACCGCGTATCAGCATTCTATACTACACTGTTGGTTAGTGTAGAATGAAGACAGGCAGACATCCATCTGGAGGTGGTGGTGGTGGTGGTGGTGGTGGTGGTGGTGGTGGTGGTGGTGGTGGTGTAGGTGGGGGTGGTCATAACCTCCACACAGAGTCTCATGCACTGGGACCTGACCAGCGTGGTTCTTCAGGAATGACAGGTGAATAGATAATACATGAATGCATAAATAAACGATAACAAAATGATAATATAGCTAATTAAAAGCGAATGAATCTAATAACAATCAGAAAATTCACTTTGCAGCCTCTAACCCAATAATAAACAGGTTATCAAAAGACAAACTCCACACGCTCCACCTCACACCAGGAAGATATCGCAGCTAATTATCATGCCGTCCCTTCGGCTCATCAAATTCCCTCTTTGAATTGCAAGCGAATATAGACTTATATCTCTTGTCTTGCAACAATCAGATTCATATTACATCAACACAATTCATTCTCCAGCCGAGGCTTAGGGCTACGTACTATATGAAGTCAAATCTACTTGTAGTTGCTCTTAGCGGCTCCAAAACAACGCATACAACTCCCACTCCAGCTGTTGTTGAAGGTTTAGTGGCTTCCAATTCAGCTGGAGTCTGTTCAGATGAATGTCAGAAGCTATTGTTGTTTATATTTGAACCGGGCATATTCCTAGCGCTGGGCACCTTACTTTTTAAGGGGGCACTTTTCCCCACGAACAACACGGAGGAGTGAGTCTTTGGCGAGGGATTCTGGGACCCAGAGCGTTTGACATTGATCCTTAGGTCCCTAGACCCAATCGTTCAACACCATATCTAGTAATTAAGAAATATTGATTGGGATTTTAATGACTTTTTTCATTGCGCACAATTTATTGGCACTATCGGGGCTCTGGGGGGGGGGGAGACGATGGAGTAAAGCAGACATTACAGCCTCTTCCTGGGGGGGCCGGGTGTAATTCTCACCCCATTATCGCTCTGGATACTTTTCATTTTCCACTTCCTCTGCTTCCTGTGAATCACCTTCTCTACATACGCACATGCACGCATGCACGCACGCACGCACACACACACACACACACACACACACACACACACACACACACACACACACACACACACACACACACACACACACACACACACACACACACACACACACACACACACACACACACACACACACACACACACACACACACACACACACACACACACACACAGGACACACATTGGTGCATAGCCACCCCCAGAGGACTCAATTCTTGTACTGTATCCATTCTGGATAAGCCAAACGTAACGTAGGCAAGTGGTCAATAAACAGTTTCTTTATATGCCATTTATATGTCCTATAAGTGGAATAATCTTAAAGAATACATATTTTTTTAAGTTTTTGATTGCAGTGTGTTTTGTATTTGGTCAAACAGTGGCAAATACACAAACAGCAACCAGTACGGCACAACTATATTGTACTGTCTATTGTAGAATGCACTTTCCGTGTCATCAGGACGTAACAGCATGCTACGTACACCGTACATGAATGAATGTTTAAGCTAGGTTGCTACTCCTTAACCTAAAACCAGAAAGAACCACCAGTTCAGTTTGAATTGGGGGGAAGGTAAGTAATATATGTCAAATACATTCCTTTCATTTTAAAATCCTAATCATTGTGTAAAGAAGAGAGATATTTCATCAACATTTCCTTATTGTCAAAGTACAGAATAAGGGATGTGCGCGTGCGCGTGTGCGTGTGTGTGTGTGTGTGTGTGTGTGCGTGCGTGTGCGTGCACACGCGCCTGTGTACTGCGTGAACATGCGTGTGAGACGGCAAATGGTGTGTGTGTGACCCCCTGCTAGTGTATAGTTAGGGCGAAGCCAGTCCTTTGCTGCTGTGCCATGAATACAACATGGCACTGCAGTGACTTCACACTCTGGCCGACAACGCTGTCGCCTGCAACGGGAATCTGAGATGTAGCCTGCAGAGCTGCTGCCTCTCAAATTGATAAGACTCTGGAGATCTGCAGCAGTGTTTCTGTACAGGAAGGCACTACTCTGGAGGAGGGAAATTCGCACCCTCAAATGACGATCGATCACACTTGGAGGCACTGGGAAATTGGGTGCCACTAATTTCCACGACCAACTTTAAGAACTTAAAGCAAAGCCATGTGTTTCATGGAACACAAACGACACTGTAGGAGGACATGTTTGTTGAACCTCTGCACTTGCTGCTACTTTGACTAGCTGGCTAAGCTCAGAGTAGCGGCTGGGTTTAGTATATTAGCGCTGGTGCGATCCATTCAGACTCTGCCAGGTTGGATGCAAACCACTGAGAGCATTTTAGAGATGCAGGCAGACGGCATCAATGTCCAACACTGACATTGGAGCATACGTTTCAACGTACACGTCCCCGCAGTATTTCTGTTCTGAGCGTTCGGTCGGCGTGCTACAGGGACACTTCTCTTTGTATTACTCGGGAGTCGGCGTGGGGGAAATGACACAGCCTTTAATGCATCCGACGCAAGTGATCCAACACGGAGGGGGGGGGGGGGGGGGGGGGGGGGGGGGGGGGGTCGGATTCAGGTTGGAGCCAGCCAGAGCAGACCTTTGCACTTGATATTTAGTTGAATTCTGCCGTCCGTGTAAATTACACTGAGTCAACTTGGCCCATTATTCAAATGCCCCTTCTAGAATGTGAATTAGCCTAAACAGGTTCAGCAGGTTTAGCACATACAATGCATGTGCCTAAAGATGTTGTTCGAATAGAGATACCACCTTTCCATGGACTACCACGGACAGCATGACTATTAGAACTGTTCTACAACGATTATAGTTCTATAACGTTAGGAAATAAAGAAGCAGCTTAGGAATTGTGTCACGACATCTTCATGCTGGTCCTAAAATACACCACATGGAGTACCTTCCCTCTGCGGAGGAATCCCTTCTTCAAGGTATTCAGTCTTTTAGACCAGCCACGATAGAATCCATTATTTAGTGAATCACATGACTAATGATTCCTATTGGATGCAATAGAAAATCAGTAATTCCTCCGGCAAATCGAATTGGCATTGCTTTGTAACTTGGATCTATTGGCTGTAAATTGTCAAATCAAACCAGCCCAGTGGTTCACCACCGCAGTATCTCCTCTGGTCAGGGAGCCTGACACCCTGGATGTGCTAAAAGAGTAAAGCTCTCATATAAGCTACTGTAGACGGTAGTGTATGTACGATTAAGAGGCCCACACAGACCCTACAGGCCAGATTCTTCAACAGCCTATATTGAAGGGGCTGAGATGAGAACGATATGAAAGAGCAGTTACAGAGGGAAAGAGGGAGCGAGAGAAAGAGAGCGGAATATAGTGTGAGTTGCATTGATAGCAAGAATGAGAGTGAGAGGGACTTTGAGACTTATAGAGACGAGGAGAGGGACGGGGGGGGTGTGGGAGAAAAGGAGAGCGAGGGATGGCATCAAACAGAGAAAAGGGACAAGCGAGGAGCGAAAGAGCTGCACAGAGAAGGCGAAAGCAAAGGCGCAGAGAGGAGGAGGAGCAGCAGCAGCAGAAAGCAAGACAGAGCAAACAGCAATATAGTGTCTGCATCACAGCCAGTCCTGAGGGTGTGTCCAGCGAGGAGCAGATAACTCAGGACCACAGGGTCTCTTCCACTCTCTGCCTCCACTTCCCTTAACTGCCTCTCCTTACACCTGTAAGGACACTATCTACCTCGGCCATGTTGCAGCCACGCCAATAGTGGTTGCACACATGCACGCATGCAAGTGCACACACAGACACACACGCACACGCATGTGCAAACACACACACTCACACATGTACACTCTCACACGCTAATGTACAAAGACATACATGCACTCCCCCCCCCCCCCCCCCCCCCCCCACAAAAACACACAGTTGCACAGACTCAAACACACACACACACACACACACACACACACACACACAAATATACACACGCACACACCAACCAATTGTCCCAAACCACTCTTGAAGACAGAAGAAGAGCCATGCTGGCTTTTTACTTCTGCACATCAGGGGCAAGTCAGTCAGGCTTGGCTCACTCTGATCAAACAATGACTGTGGTCTGTGATGTGGGCTGTGATGGATGCTTTCCCAACGTCATCCCATTTCTCCTTCCCGATCTTCTCTCTCTTTCGGCGGTTCTTTGAGGGTTCGTTTCCAGGCGTCGTGTTGGGTGTGTCACAGCCTTGGTGCAGTGCTTCACGCTGCACCTCCTCGCCTAGCTCCCAGCCCTCCCTCACACAACAGTGAGCGTTGTGCAGAGCGACTGTGTGATTTCCACACGGACCACGGAGAACGACACCCAGTCGGAGTTGCATCACTCGCAGGCCTTGTCAAGCACACAGCTTGATCATGTCTTCTGCCTTTAGAGAAGCATAGGAACAAAACAAACCACTTCATTTATTTACTAGCTATCCATAAGCTGGGAAGGCCTTCGCTACCATTAAAAGTTAACAACGTGGTGGTTGTGGTGGGGAGGGTGGAGGGAGATGGTGGTGGTGGTGGAGGAGGAGGGGGGGAGAGATGGTGTTGGTGGAGTAAGGAAGGGTGGAGAGAGATGGTGTTGGTGGAGGAGGAGGGTGGAGAGATGGTGTTGGTGGAGGAGGATGAGGGACGGGTGTAGAGAGATGGTGTTGGTGGAGGAGGGAAGGGTGGAGAGAGATTGTGTTGGTGGAGGAGGGAAGGGTGGAGAGAGATGGTGTTGGTGGAGGAGGGAAGGATGGAGAGAGATGGTGGTGGTGGGGGGAGGAGGAGGGAAGGTGCTGGTGGGGTTACAGATGATAGGGACGGTGGAGAGAGATGATGGTGGTGTGGTGACAGAGGGTGGTGTCTCCGTGAAGGCGGTGCTCTAGCTGGTGTGTCAGGTGCAGCAGGGAGGCTGGTGCCCTGGGGAGAAAGGACAGCGCTGCGCTGATGTTTTTAGGGCAGCTGCAGAGTTATCTGTGAGCATCAGATGCTACGCATTAGTCTTGATGAAAAAGGAACAGGCAGACAGCGAGAGGCCAGGGTACAAGGCGAAAACGGGGGCTACTGTAAGCACTCGTGGACTGTTAAGCCAGAGAAGATGTGACTAGTCTTCATTCTTCATTCATAGCCAAACTGTGCACATTGTGTGTGCTCAGCGACCGTTCTAAATGTAACATAATCACAAGCTTCTCACTCAGCTGTTGGATCTTCAAAATACAGAATACACAAGCAGACAGGCTCGCATTGTCATGGTTCAGTGTGGTTATCTTTACGCAGATTATGACAACCTTTGTCAAGACAAATGGAGAAGCACAGCTAGGAAAACTCTCCCAAAAAGCTAAATTCATTGAGTTGACGATATCTGTGGACATGCAGGGATTCAGCCTTATAAGTGTTTATTCACCACAAGTAATCAAACCCCATGTTGATATGAATTTGAACAATCGTCTGTATTTCATATGACGTTATCCATTCATGATGCCCCAAAGGCAACAGCAAACGAAGCATTTGTTGAATCCAATTAGTTGTGTTGTTTATATTTTGTTGACATCCACGACACCCAGCAGTAGTCTGGAGACAAACTGAAACAGGCTGAAGCAGGCTCCCCCTTTTTCTGTATTGTTGGCACTTTTCCCTCCCCTTCTGCAAACACAGCGCTTTTGCAATCAACAATCAAGTCATATTGTGTTTGTATTTGTATTGATAATGCCATTTACACTTAGTAGAGAGTTATTCAAATAAAGATGATTCATCCCTCCGAGTCGGGATGCTCCCAGTTCCTTCCTGCTCTTGTTTGGAGGCAGGCCAGCTATGGCCAATACAGCACTGCGAAGACAGTGCTATCGCTGTGCTGTTCAGCCTCATGAACTTTAATGAAGGTAGGTAGGTGCGTAGAGCTGGGCTTTAAACAAGCCTCTAAAGAAAAGCAGCTGACTGTAAACGAAACGCACGTAATTCAATTCCTGCGCTTATTAATTAGGAATATATTAAAGACATATTCCGGTTTCACTTTCGCACCTTGTGATTGGGCGGGGAGGCGGATTCTGTCAACGGGCGAAACAAAACACATTTCTCCGGCGTGCGCTTTTCAGGAAGTCAGTATACTGACACGGCGGGTCGGAGACGGCGGACTGCACTGAAGCCGTCCCTCCCCTGACGGCCCTACCTCCTCCTAGGCCACCCGGAGGGCCCGGCGGGGAAGGAAAGGAGACGTGACCGAG
Organism: Lota lota; assembly: GCA_026745465.1. NCBI lineage: Eukaryota > Metazoa > Chordata > Actinopteri > Gadiformes > Lotidae > Lota > Lota lota. The sequence continues at coordinate 880,724 of JACYXH010000100.1, read as the reverse complement.
GAGACAATGGACAGGTTTAATTTGGCTCCTCGCGGCCCCCAGGGGAATCGCCCTCCAACCGCTGATATTACGGCACGGTGAAATGAAGCACATCCATTTCCTGCAGCCCGGCGGATGACATGTGGCAGCTAGGGCCTTTGATGAGCGCGGCTCCCTCCTCTTCCTCACAGCACACAACCCCCGCCTGATTAACATGTCTGAGGCAGCCACCATTCACCCTGCATCTCACCACTGGATAAATAAGATATTTTATTCACTTTTAGGATATCAATTTGTGGTTACAAAGATGGACGTTGAACGTGACAAACAAAACGGCAACATCTAAGAATAGCACGCAATAAGGTAGCAAAAGGTAGCATTTGTACGGTAAGATTCGTCTGATGACAGGGAACTGGCATCCTGGTTTTTCACTGTTCAATACCGTTATTGGAGCTAGCAGTGCTGGGATAACTAACTCTACACCGCAAGAAGGCATAATATGGAAATACAACTGTAGGAAGCTGGGAACATAGATATGTCCATAACAGACATTTCCTTTCGCTGAATAGCTGCGGGGTTCACTAGCTTCCGAGCGGGCAAACATGATATAATGGCAAATTAAGGACGACTTTAAATAACTACATTTACTGCATTTCGTTAAACACAGCCTTTTGCCACTGCAAACCGCACGTCCCGTCCCCCCCTCCCCCACCCCCACCCCCACAGAATCCGACGTGCATAATTAGCACCCTGCTGTGTTCTCCAGACAGCCAATCTCTCGATGCAGCGACCAGAACCCCACACTCCCTTCACATTCAGGAGGCTGGAAAAGCAGCATGCAGATGTAAACCAATTAGCACCGGTTCCCGATGTTCCTCGCCTTTTACATCAGTCACGCTCTCTCATTTCCTGCGTGCCTGTTTCATCGACTCACCGCATCTGCCGGTGGCCAACGCCCATCTAGCATGTCCACCGGCCCTCTCCGGGGTCCGATTGACACCCACGGACCGCTCTGGAAGAGGAGGCCAATGTCTCTTGTTTGCCGGGCTTCGATTCAAAAGCTTGACGCAAAAAGAACATCTCCCTGCGCTATCCGCTTTAAGTCACGCAATGCAAATGGGACTTGATTTATTGATTGCTTGATTTATTAATTGCTTGATTGCGAACAGGCGGGTCATGTGACTCTCGCTCGGGTGATGTTGCACTTCAGGGGAAGAGCGTCACGTTGTCTGCTTCAGGCTGCTCCATCACCACCACCCCATCATCACCACCACCCCATCATCACCACCACCCCATCATCACCACCACCCCATCATCATCACCACCACCCCATCATCACCACCACCCCATCATCACCACCACCCCATCATCATCACCACCACCCCATCATCACCACCACCCCATCATCACCACCACCCCATCATCACCACCACCCCATCATCATCACCACCCCCCCATCATCACCACCACCCCATCATCACCACCCACCCCATCATCATCACCACCACCCCATCATCACCACCACCCCATCATCACCACCACCCCATCATCACCACCACCCCATCATCACCACCACCCCATCATCATCACCACCACCCCATCATCACCACCACCACCCCATCATCATCACCACCACCCCATCATCACCACCCCATCATCATCACCACCACCCCATCATCACCACCACCACCACCCCATCATCACCACCACCCCATCATCACCACCACCCCATCATCACCACCACCCCATCATCACCACCACCACTGGCTGCCTGGGCTGCTAGTAACCGGCTGTCTTTAGTTTTAGACAACATGGAAACAGAGAGGCTGTGTGTGTGTGCGTGTGCGTGTGTGCGTGTGCGTGTGCGTGTGTGTGTGCGTGTGCGTGTGTGTGTGTGTTTTCCCAATCCCAGTGGATCTTGGCATTCAGTAATTAGTGGCAGAAGAACACACCAGGGCCCAGATAAATAACATTAACATAAATACGCGGTGCTGCGCAGAGGAATGAAATGGGAAACCTTCGTGTTCGGGTTTCCACGCAGAACTTCAGATGTATCAACAAATAAAACCCTGTGAGGTGAGAACATGGGCATATCCAGCCACCCTAAACAAGAAGTCAGTGTGACATGGCGTCACTGTGGGCGAAAGGCAGAAGAGGCCCTTTGGAGCAGACAGACAATGGGAATAACAGACGGTTCTGGGACACGCCAGTCCACCCGTAGCGTGTGATGCTCAGGGGTTTGGGATGGCATTATCAGCCCTACTCCGCGCTACATTGGTTTCCCGTATACCGCAGTTGAAGAGGCCCAAATTAAAACGCAATTTACACTGGCAACCGCTTTTCCAAATGTAAGCGGTGCCATTTACTATTTCACTATACTACACTACTTTCCCTTTGTGTTATAAATGAATAAAAAAAAAACACACATGATTCGAAATGAGCAATCCGTTTGTGCAGATATCCAGGTCATTATGGGCGTTCCTTAGAACCATGTTTGGTGAAATATGGGAGCTGACCAGATGTGTACTCTAAGCTTGTTAACGTATCTCAGGAAATTGGTATATATAAACAGAAAACTCTGTTACAGATTTCCAACTTCTCGCCAAGCATTATTTTGCAGACACTACTCAGAGCTCCATGCCTCTGGCTGGTCTAGACTTGAGAAGGCTCCAAGAGGTGTTTGTTTGTTGTGTGGCTATGTTCTTGCTGAAGGCCATGTAACAGACCCCCTATTGTATTTCACAGCATTTTCAAATTAGAACGAAAATAATTGTGCTCATAACTCTAACGTTATAAACGTTGTTTTTTAATCAGCAAACCCTCTTTCCTTCATGGTGAACGTCAATTAAACTAAGCCATTGATTGATACCAATGTTAATCACATTCACAAGCAATTAGCTCTTGTAGCTCTTGTCAATACGAGCTTCATCTGCAGGCACTGTGTCTGTTCAGGAGACAGTAGGCACCTCCAGTGTTAACCTTTCAGCACGGATGCCCTTTGAGCTTCCAATCCCTTGTTTAGCTAGTGGCCCCCCTGGGACTGAGGGAGGAAGGGGGAGAGAGAGAGAGAGAGAGAGAGAGAGAGAGAGAGAGAGAGAGAGAGAGAGAGAGAGAGAGAGAGAGAGAGGAGAGAGAGAGAGAGAGAGAGAGAGAGAGAGAGAGAGAGAGAGAGAGAGAGAGAGAGAGAGAGAGAGAGAGAGAGGCAGAGGCGGACAGACAGACAGACAGGAAGGGAGGTGGGCCGA
>JACYXH010000100.1:857500-872500 GCA_026745465.1 Lota lota | reverse complement strand
TCGCTCCCTATGTTTCTCCGCCATTGAAGTGTTGCATCAGCGGGTGGTGGAGCTATGATAACGCTGTGTGCGCGAATGCGATTGACAAGCAATATGGATTTCCCTAATCAACCAGTGCAGAGTTGCCCTGACTGGTCAGAGATGTGCAGGGAGCTGTCTAAAGTCTACATAGTCTCATACAGAGGCAGGCACAGTCAACCAGATCAAATATTCTAACACAGCATTTCTCTGATAGCTGACGGCTGGCTGTGGCATTTCTAACTCATTACCACCAAATGATAGCCAGCACCTTTTTAATCTTTCACTGAATCCTCTGTCTGGTTCTACAGATAACGTCCCCTTTACATTACCCTACATGTGACATGTCACAGCCAGTCAAAACCCATCAAACATCAGGGCCATAAAAGGTAGGTGGTGGTGGCACCAGGAGTCAGATTCCTTATTAAAAACTAAACGGTATCTATTATTTCCGCCTTCACATCTTCCTTCTTTCTAATCTATCTCTACTGCTTTGAGACACAGAGTATTTCTTACATATTTATATATATACATATACGAGTGTGTCTGTGTGTGGCTCAGTTAAAGGGCAAGTAAAGCCCTGTTTAAGCAGGAATACTTGTGCCTGCGAGTTTAAAGAAATGTGAACAGAGCAGTCGTAGGTTTGAGAACAATTGACACAGAAATGTTTGTGAGACCAAAACGGGTTTCTTTTCAACAGATTTCTTTTTTATTTTGGGGTTAACCTACCAGTTATTAATTATTACATTTTAAGGTAATTACATAATATATATATAAATACACGCACATGTAAATGAGTTAAACTATTTACATGGTATTAATAATGCTTTATAAACACAATAATGCTGCATTTCATGACTAGAATATTTATGCATCTATACATTTAAAGGCTGGAGGCAGGTAGTTGGAAAGCATTTGAGAATGGGTGGGTGGAGGGGGTGGGGGGGGGGGGGGGGGGGAGAGGGGGGGAGAGAGCATCATGTACGTTAGGGCGTGATCTCCGGTCAAATGTAAGGTCTGGCCGGAGGTCTGGTAGCGTCCGTTCTAACTAACTTGCGTTTCTAAATCCCCAGACTTTTGGTAGGCAGAGATCTGCGATCGTCTGGTATCGTGGGACTAGAAAGTATTAGTACCAAGAAATAAGTAGTAATAAGTAGGAAGGTTTATAATGTCCTCACTTTAGATGAGCGCACAAAAATATTTAACTAACAGTTTCTAACTACCTGAACGAATCATGAATTGCAGCATTATTAAGGCATTATCAAATCGTAAACAGTTTGTACATCATCAACTTGCGCTTTATAGATGATCTTACAAGCCACTTCTGGTTTACCGTGGAGCCTTTAAGCAGACTTATCTTCATGCCGTGTCGATCTAGCTTCAAGCTCAATGAAAACAATAAACCTGTACTTTTTTTTCTCCACACTTCATTGCATGCAGAGGTAAACACGCTTTTAGAATCCCAAAATGAACGTTCGCACGGGAGTGTCCACGCACGGCGTAATGGACTGGATCTCACGGCAGGAAGCAGCACGGTGATTTGATCAGCTGCGACCTGCCGTGCCAAAACCGCTCCCTTTCAGGGAGTGATTTCTTAGGCCCACGAAGAAACGAGGAGCGGCACAGGAGATTCATTAAATGGGCCCAATTAACATCCGGCTGTACCTCGCCAGGAGTGATTCTTCTATTTCTTTCCTTGTTGTTGTTCTACTCTGTGCAAGTTCTCTCAGGGCACCTTTCACTTCCATCAGTCTGCTTCTCTCCCAGTTTCAGAGCAACCAGGATGGGGGGAATCAATGTGCAGCCGTAATGTTCCCAGCTCCACACACGCTTCCACAGTTCCTCACTGCTGGTTTAAACATCGCCTCTGTCTCACGTCCCAGGAAGACAAAGGGAAAATCGCTCTCTGGCCATTGGCTGTCCGGTCCGGTAATCCACATCTCTATCAACTTTCCTTCAGTGTGGAGGATAGCAACCATGTGTTCAACCACGAGCATGTTCTGCCGTTAGAGAGGTCGGTTCTCATGAGCATCTGTCGACAAGGACGACATGCACTCAGAAGTGACTCTCACGAAGGACTTTTCACGAACCATCCACCAGCGGGAAGTGGTTTCAGTGTCAACGGTCGTGGTTTTCATGGTTCCGCCAACTTGGACCAACAAAAACAAGAACTCGCTCCTTATAAGCCATTGAAAACCACACACACAAATGACGTTGTTCACTTAAACGTTGAGTGAATAAATCCTCTAGATATTTACATGAATGGGGAAATGAATGGACATTCTAAAAGGGACCAGTATCAGCAGCATGAATCATTAGTTATCGACTCACTCAGTGATAAAGGCTTCACTAATACACACAATACACTTTTCTACACACATAAAGAAAGTCATTGTCCTGGAAATGTGACCACGGCTTTTAATAACGAGCTGGACTCATCTGGATGAATTGGAGTTAATCTGGTTGATGTTAAACTACACCCAAACACCACAGCAACTTGACTTACTGGCTGACGCTTGTGTTGGTCGTGGGGTTTCTGATGATTTTCATAATGTGTGGTCAGCATTACACATGCCCCCCCCCCCCCCCCCCCCCCCACACACACACACACACACACACACCCTAGATTCCAATCAGTGACCACCCCACTTTATTTCACAATTACCACTTAATTACAGTGTAGGTGTCTTGGTGGAGGTTTCGGTTAATTGAACTGCATTCAGTTCATTCCAGTTATTTTTCCTTCATACCTCTGAACCCTCCTAACTAAATACAAGGAAATGGTTGATGTTTAAAAATCGACCAGCCACTAAGGGGAGTCAACACACACCGGGTGTGAAGTCATGCAGGGTCCTTCAAAAGAGCACAATGAGGTCAGAGGGTGTTATTGCAGGAGGTCATTGCGTTCCACTGTTAAATTGGCAAAATGGCGCCCGTGTTGATTAAGCTACTCGACTCGGTTACATTTACAGCAATCATCAGCATTTAGTGCCTTGACGAACAAACCCAAAGAGTCGTCTGTACACACGTTGATTCAATAGTAACCACACACAGAGACGGGGAAGATGGAGAAATGATCGCTCCTCAAGATTGGCTTGGTTTAGCCAAGGAAAAACCGCATGACATCCCTTTGGGTTCTTTTTTATCATTTTGTTTAGCTTATTTGCTGCCGTCATTGTATTTTGTTTTTTTATTTCATTAAATGAAAGTGAACACACAGCAGTTTATGGACAACTCACGGTGTAGTGAAAGTACAAAGTTGCGAGGCAAGACTAACTCAACTTAGGGCAGGAATCATAAAATGCTCATTTAAATGTGTTCAGCACTCCATCACTGTGTGAGCTTCGATGTAAGAATGGAAAAACACAGCTGCCTCAATCGTTCGATAAACAGAGGCGTATCAGTGACCCAAGATGTGTCATCAAAGGAAGCATGCACAGAAATGGCTGAACAGTTCTTAGAATGTATTTTCATCCACAAGCAAACAGATGTATAGCTTTCCCAACAGTGCTAAAAAGCACAACGGGTTTTTCCCATTGTTTGGTCTATCATACATAACAGCATAACAATATAGCTCACACTACACTCACTGATACATAGGACTTACATGACTATATAATAGAGCTCACATGACACTCACTGATACATAGGGCTTACATGACTATATAATAGAGATCACACTACACTCGCTGATACATAGGGCTTACATGACCCTAAACATAGAGCTCATATGACACTCGCTGATACATAGGGCTTACATTACTCTATATAATAGAGCTCACATGACACTCGCTGATACATAGGGCTTACATGACCCTAAACAATAGAGCTCACACTACACTCGCTGATACATAGGGCTTACATGACTATATAATAGAGCTCACATGACACTCACTGATACATAGGGCTTACATGACCCTAAACAATAGAGCTCACACTACACTCACTGATACATCGGGCTTACATGACCCTATATAATAGAGCTCACATGACACTCGCTGATACATAGGGCTTACATGACCCTAAACATAGAGCTCATATGACACTCGCTGATACATAGGGCTTACATTACTCTATATAATAGAGCTCATACTACACTCACTGAAACATAGGGCTTACATGACCCTATATAATAGAGCTCACACTACACTCGCTGATACATAGGGCTTGGATGCGACTCCAATTCTTTCACGAGACGGTTTTCTGTAGCTCAACACGATTATGTTGTTTGGAACCGCTGCCTTCCCCCGCTGGTGTTGCTTCCATTTAAATGTAAATCGACTAATATAATATTATTAATTATTATAATATTAATATTATATGATATCATTGGATAAGCCTATGCCAACGTGTTTCCGGGAAGAACAGGTTTGTGCTCTGCACAGAAGGACATGTTGACATGCAAGGACTCGGCTAATTGAAACCATGAATCATTGGCCCAATCGAATTGCTGTTTTACACTCTTGTGGTCAAGGAGGACGAACAAACCCCTGGTGCTACTGTGACACCATTAATAATGACTTCATTCCTATTCAAATTGGTCAGTGATGATAGACGCAAATGGTAATTCTTTTCTTTAGAGGAATATGATAGTTTTGAATTGATGTAGTTATAAAGACATACTGTACATTATACAGGGTCATCCTATACACATATTTTTTTTCGACAAATGCAAATCACCACTGAATTAAAATGGTAATTTCACTTGTCTTTCTTCCACCACTTGGAGTGCGTTGACTTCTGCAATATGCTAATTATCCAGTAAAGTTGGTTTCACCAGCCGCCTGCGAGTCTGCGATAAGCGATGTCAGAGGTGCTTACGAGCGTTTACAACGTGGCCGTGTTGACTTAATGTAAACGATGAAGAAGAAGAAAAAAAAGAAAAAAATCTTGTCATCACTGATATCCTTTTGTTTCCCTCTCTCCTCCGCTGAGCTAATAGGGCCATCACATTGCGCTGAACTCCCCCCCCCCGGCCCGTTCGAAGTACTGGTTAACGACTGCAGCGTGACACTGGAGGTCTTTTGTTCGAAGTGGACCGGTTTGAATGGCTGCTAAACCGCATGGGGTGGAGCGTTCAGGGTGTGCGTCTGGTGGAGGCCTCGGCGATTAGAAGGTCCCAGGAGCAGCACACAGTTTAAACACGCTCTGGGCACTTTCGGTTCAGTTGGATTCAAACAATGTATGACATTGTATGACACACATACGCGTTTGTGCATACACGTACACACACACACACACACACACACACGCACACACACTCCTACACTTGCAAGTGCGTACACACGTGCACACGCACACACACACGTACATACATGTACACACACATCCCTACACACACACACACACACACACACACTCCTACACATGCAAGTGCGTACACACGTGCACACGCACGTACATACATGTACACACACATCCCTACACACACCAGTATGTACACATACTGGTATGTGTACACACACAACATTAGAGCATACTATGAAAATATAAATATATATGAAAACGATAAGATAAACATTTGATATAATAGATAGGATTCAGGAAGAGATAAGGATCTGTGCTGCATTGCATTACAGTATTGCGGTTGTTTTCCTACAACATGAGCCTCCTTTTCTTTTGTTGTCATAGCAAACATTTTCTTTCATCTTTGTCCACCTATTCATGCACTGAGAGGCGCACACACATTTGTTTACTCTGAATCAGCATCCGCCCAAAAGAAAATCAATGCCCTTTTTTTTCATCATTCATTACTTTGCTGCAGATGCAAATTTGAGAAAGTCTGGGTTTGTTTTGTCTTTTTTGAAGACGCTCCGGTGCTGCTCTTTGTATGCTCTGCCAGAAACATTGCTATTCCACAGAGGCCAGGTGCTGTGGAAGCACAGGGCCAGCTTTTAAAAGTTTGACTTGCCACCAAGATATTTTGTGCTGAACTACTGTTGCTTTCGGCAGGCGAACAGAGCTAACACATAAAGAGACGGGGGGAAAGCTAACAGCTTGCTAACACTTTCATGTTCCGACCGAGCGCTTCCACGACCGCCGCCGATCCGGGAGCGGGGCTGCGTTTGCGCGTCCGCGTTCGCTGTGAGGCGGAGCGTAACATGCAGCCGCGCACGCTGTTACAATCTGGATTTCATCAGCAGGTTGAACCACTGTGTACAGACCCGGATCACGCCACTGCACTCTGCTCAGGTGTTTCCAGAAGCCATTCACCCCCAACCCAGCGACAAAGTAAAAAAACAAATTGGATTCTCAGACTGACTGGACGGGACTAACTGGCTGACTGACTTTGTTACTGCCAAATAATCCATTTATTTTACTTGATGGTTGTTTTTGTTTGTTTGCTTTGGGTTGAGTATGGTCATTCAGTGTGTACGGTGTACATTTTGACTGGGCATCCTTTTGTGACATTTGATTCAAACATTCAACATATACCATAACAATTATATAAATGAAACATCCCTGACTGACTAATCTTAAAAGCCAGGAGAGAGAGAGAGAGCTGGCTGGCACCCCTAACCAAATCAAAAAATGTCAAGAAACAGCGAACCTGTGAAGTCGAACTGTCACAACACATTTTGATGATCGGCATCCAGATGCTGTGAACATTCACAGCACGGAGGCTGAACGCACGTTACCTGTAACAATTCATCGCTCTAGGCGTACCAAAGTGCCAATAATGCAGTGTAACGAAGAAGAAAAGTGTCTACTATATCGAACGCCATTACATTATTTAACACAGGGTGCTGCAGAACCAGCAGCCAGGCTCCTGGAAAAATCCATTACCCCCAAACCAACCCCACGCACACTACAACAACCGATTATTTGATCATCTGCATTATATTGTTCTGTATTTTGCACAGCATTTGATATTTTTTATTTTCTTTGCACTACCACCGTGGCTGGTACCACTACCACTTGAACACTTGTATTGATGTTGCTACTTATTCTTTATTATTACTTACTTTGTTCTTGTTCTTGTATTGATGCTGCTGTGTGACTGTTGAGGATCCAAGCCTAAGAGTTTTACTCTTGCGTACTTGTACGTTAAGATGTAATAAAAGCAACTCTTGATTCTGACTCTGAACAGAGGCCACTGGAAGAGCGACTCAAACGTATTCACGTGTCGGATTACTGGAGCCCCAGGGAGACCGAAAGGTACCGTCTGCCCACATCTGCACAACTGTCACTTGGCTATAAGGAGGATTAGGGCGAGGGAAGTGTAGTAAAAACTTTACCAAATGAAAAGGTCAAAATAGGTGCGTGAAAAAGAAAAAAAAAGCCATGAATCTGCCTTAGCTGGGATCCAACATGCCAAGGGCTATGCTGTGCCTCAACACTGACGAGGGGAAGCTATATAGATGCCTTCGAGACAACTCTGAAAATCTACCACTGCTTAGCTGCCACTCCTGATTCAAACCAAAGCCCGAGGTTAGGCCCTTTATAAACAGTCTATATTTTGAATGTTTTATTGGCGTGTGAGGTTAGAGTAATAGTTATGGCAAATTTCAAAGATTCCTTTCACTCTTGCAAATGTCAAGGTGAAAAAGTCGTGGTGAAGGGCAAGTTTGTATTGGGATTGAGTTTCATTGAGCTCCAAACATGGCATGTTTCATTTCACTTCAATGGTGCTACATGGGCTCCCCGAGTATTCCTTATTTTCTAAATAAATGGTGTATCTCCCGTAAAGACACACAGCGCGCCCCAATCCAGCGAGGCACGAGAGCGAGAAGGCTCAGCCTTCCTTTTTACTTTTCACACCATTGCAGAAGGAATCCAACTTCTGACCTCATAACGAGTCAGCAGTGTGCACAAGTCTCCACCAAAGGCCTCGTTAAGAAGTGGGATTCAGAACCCGCTCCTTTAAAGTCGTCATGTCGCCACAGTCACTGCTTTGAGTGTTTTTTTGGGGGGGGGGGGGGGGGTGGTGGTTTAGAGGTGGGGAGCCTGCTTTGCTAAATGTCTTCATCCTCAAGGGAGGGGGGGGGGGGGGGGGGGGGAAGAGATTCAATCTCTTTCAGCTACGAGCAGCAACACAACAGACAGGCTGCCCTGGGTAACGACATAAAACAGAAACGTGTCATTCTGAGCCGGCTTGTTGGTGGACCGACACCAAAAATGAAATCCTCCTTTCAGAGTCAAGGAACAGCACGCTCGTATCTTCGTTACGTGCGCTCCAATGACGTCGTTAACTTCACAAGGTCAAATGAAACTTTTGATTAACACATTTATTTGATTGTTTGATTTGGTGGTCAGCCAAATGATAAAGGGTGGTGGTGGGGGAGGGGGGGGGGGTGGGGGGGGGGGGGGGGGGGGGGGGGGGGGGCGCTTTCATCACCACTCATCCCTCCAAATGAGACTCGAGAACTAAACCAAATCGAGGACATGCGTGGGCATAGCTGCCGGCTACTTTGTGAAGCCGTGTCCACAGACACACAGATCTCCAGGGCTCAGTAAATAGGCCGCATGACAACGCGCCGCTGATTTGTTCCGTGTGCTTTTGCATAGTGTCCTGGTCACTCCCGATGTAAACACCTCCCCGTAATGCAGGGCCACGTCCACCGGGCCTAGGCTATGTCGTGCCACGTCCACCGGGCCTAGGCTATGTCGTGGCACGTCCACCGGGCCTAGGCTATGTCGTGCCACGTCCACCGGGCCTAGGCTATGTCGTGGCCCTGGAGGTCAGCGTATGGAGGGCTTCCGTTTCACCTGCTCTGGGTCAGAATACATACATAATATATACTGCTACAGAGCAGTCTCGCGTGGCTATACGCTACCGGTGGTATATAACTTGCATCTCTACACAGCACCAGAATGAATTAAATACATATATATTTTAATTGTATTGCATGCTTAAATTACTAACAAAACACAAATTACTCACGTGCACTATTCGTGCAAGGGTTCAGTTAAATTGAAATGATATTAGCATTTAATGTATTACTTATGATAACTATGCACTCAAGAGGAACAGGATCCATTTATTATTGTAAGATTAGCCTATGCTAATTAGGAGAGGTTGCTGACACGGGTAAGACGGCGGACAGTAGGTGAGGTGAACGGATGTTGGTCACGGGTCAGGGGACCACGGATAGAGGAATGGACGAGGCGGAGTCACACGTTGGGTTAACCACGTTGTGGTGTGTTTACCGATTTATTTCCCTGGTTTGATGTGCTACGTTTGTCGGTTCAGCATTAGATAATCACATAAACAAAGACACACGTTGTATTCATATTAGGGAAATAAGGACAATAACTATATATGCAGGATAACTCAGGATGATTATTAAATAAGAATACAGATGAACATAAATTACTCCGTAAGAAGCGGTCCCACTTTAGGTCAACCAGGAAGTTATCCAACACTGCGATGGAGAGATGATCAGCCAAAAGTAACGTCTTGCACCTTCGGTAAGGTGGAAGGAAGTGATTACCGGGGTGATCGCCGGACCGGGTGGATTTGACTGAGCTTGGATTATGGCTGGGTTTGATATGATCTCCACGTTTCAGATTGGGACGGAGCGCGGATGTGCAGCGAGGTAGGGATCTCCGTGTGATCTGAGAGGCGTCGGAAAGTGCCATGGGCGTGCTTTATCAACTTCCATCCGCGATTAGGATTGCGTTCACCTGTGTGGATGCCGCGGTCTGAATGGAAGTGCGCACGCGTGAGAAGGAAGGCGTCTCCGTGCAACCCGTTGGGGAGCCTTCTGCAGATCATGTTTTATTTAGTAACACTTCTCATATGGCTGAACGTATGTTATATTTAAAAAAAAAGAATAAATGTGTGAGAGATATATCTTTGCTTTGGTTATTCTTTACACATCTTTCCTCGAAACGGGCACTGGATGTGCTGTTTAAAAGGGCAGCACGTTGATAGCGTTTTGGTAATATCAAAGTTCAAAATAAGAGAATGCGAGATGTCCCTGTGTCCTTTGTGCAGAGTGGTCCCATCTGGTTGGCTGAAAGTGTGAGGACACATCTAGCTGCTTCTCCATAAAGCAACTCATGGGCATTGGCATTTATCTCACTGTTACCTTAGGCAACCTCTGCCAACTCTATAGACTCCCAACTGATGCCCCCAATACTAAATAAATCCACCCAGTTTTAGAAGCCCTCTTTCTTTTGGCCCTCAGACATTGGGCATAGTACAAATTAAAACGGTAATTCAAATGCTACATTAATTTCTCAGTGCTGGCCTGTGATTGCTGGGTAAATACGTGATTATTATAGTCACTGCATAACATATTCAGTACATTTCCACTCAAGTGAGAATATCAGGGGAGAAACGGCAATCCAGCAGCAATTGTGGATGAGCTACTGTAGGAGTCATTTTCAACTCAACTGTACTTCTGTCCTTGAATATGACCAAGCAGTGCATTTGATGGCCGGCTGTATTTTATGTTCATATTTGTGAACTATGCAGAATGCAGATGATGCACAAAATATTGGCAGGTGGCTCGATTAAACATATTTTGAAAAAACGAAACATGCATAAATATTTAACCATAAACTATACCATATACTGTATATGGTAAATGTGAGGGGAAAGTGAAAGTTGTTGAAGATCGCTGTGCTCCCATATTTCATGCGGTTAGATACACAGACAGCAGAAGGTCATGGTGTCCTGTAATCCTAATTGAGTAGATAATTAGGTGGCTGCTGGATTGTACAATCTATGTTTCACCATGGTGCTTAATGGAAGGCTTAATGAACAGTTGTTACCCTGCATGGTCACGGCGTTGAATCATTTACTTATCAAATATACTGTCGTTGACTGGCCTCAAAAGTAGCGCTACAAGTGGATTTCTCAAGTTGTGTCTCAGAGAAATGTATACAATTTACACAACACATATTTATTATATTTATTTTGTCTGATTGCCCTAACGGCATTTAATCCAAGGATGTGTTTGTATAGCTTTTCTTTTGTTGGGTAAAATCTGAACGGATAACAACTCAACATAATTTTCAAGACTCTCTGACCAAAATCCAGCAAACATATCCTTTCAGAACCAAAGCAAGCACAACGTGTGCACATAAACATCCAACATGTGAAGGTGTCCTCACTCTTAGATCTGCTTAATTCCTCCAACAAGAGTATCATGCTTTTCATTTGTACTTGCCCTGTGTTTCATCACATAATCTAGCAGGCAGTCAGCAGCAATTATCCACCCCAAAGTGAAGCACTTGATCAGATTCTGGTCATGCCTGTTCCAGTCCAAGGACAACCAAGGAGAAAGACGATCCGATCAATTTTGTCTCAAGTTGTTCACTGCCCGGCATTATCAATGAGAAAACCCCTACAATCTGGCGATCTCATGTTTTTAATTGTGTTTCGATATTTCGTTTCTTTTTCATATTCTAATTTAAAAAAAATACTTTTATGGGCTGAATCTTTGAAGCAGTACTTTGGAATGGCTTTAATAATCTACACAGCCGATGGACTTGGGAGAAAGTATGCAAATAGTTCACTCCATGTGCCTGTTTGCACCAACACAGTAGCCCCCATCCCCGTCGACCTTTTAAAGTGGCAAAGAGGAGGGAAAGGGTTTATTGAGAGAGTAAACTAATCCTGCTCTGAGGTTTTAGGACCTGCAGTCCACCTCTGTTCCGCGGGCGGTTGGGAGATAGCATGCTGACTGTCCATGCTAATCCAAGCTCCACCTGGGCTGCACTACAGTGAAAGAGCCAACCTGGTACTTTCTGGCAGCCCAATATATTTACTATATAACACCACGGAATAGCATTGTTTTAAAGCAATGCAGACGACGTCGTTCTACAGGGTAAAAGAGCTTGGGCACATGAGATACTGTTATGCAAAGGAACTGTGAGATACGGCCTCCCAGACACAGGCTTTATTTCCACTGCTTTATTCCCAGCCCCTGGTTCCTCGGCAACTCAGAACGGCAGGGTTTAAAGAGGGCAAGAGTGCACTTGAGGTATGGAGTGTGCGCTGGAATATGTATAACAGGGCTGTTTTTATATACATTGCAGCTAGTATGTCCTCAGGGGCCCATAGGCCTTGGAATGCCCCTCAGAAGAGATGACTTGCAAACTTGTTTCTTTATGAAAAGAAGAAAATCCTTAATAAAATGTCCGTTTTCATTTTTTTCTTCCATTAGTGAATCCATAATAATTCAGGGTCGTTCTATGATAGGCTGTTCATTACATGTTGAAGGCCTTTGAGAATTCTCCAGTGAGTTTATAAGAACACGCAGTCCCCACATGATCATGTATGGAGACCTGGTATACCCGAATGGCTTAATGAGAAATTACCGCAGCACTTGTTTTAATGTATTTTCGGACAGCGTTGGAAGTCTATTGTACTTGATCCTGGTAAAGGTCATGCTGAAATTGGCAGTGTTGGATTTACTCTCTGCCAAAGAAATGGCCTAACTCATGATTCAGCACTTTTCCCTATTCATGAGTTCCCTGTATGCGTTGTCTCAGAGTCCGCCAGGCTCTCCCGGTTATCCTTGCTACTGCAGAAGCCTCTCTGTTCCCTCAGTGACCCCTCTGCCCACCCGTCACCCTGGGATCACCCCCAGACCACAAAGTCCAGACACAACAAGCACACACATAGTGAGTGAGCGTCAGGCGTCTCCACAGCAATTGGCAATTCATTATACTGTATTAACAAAGATACAGAATAATGCATCTCACACCAATGAGAAATGTGCCTGTAGGAATGTGCCTTGCCTTTCCACATATTGCATAACAAATCAGTTTGATAAAAAGCCAATGCAACCAATAAATACGAGTTCAGGACAATGTATTGTGATTATTCATCACTCAGAAAGGACATTTCCTGCCAGTAATTGGACCCACAATATTTATCTCCTTACAGTAAATATCGACATTTATTTCAAGAAATCAAAAGGGACGGTCCGACCGATTCAGCATTATTATGGTCTGCAAGTAAACCAAAACCCTCTACAGACTAAGAGCTCTTGGTGATTTAGAGAGAGAGACAGAGAGAGAGAGAGAGAGAGAGAGATCTGAGAGAGTGATGAAAGAGAGAGAGCGAGAGAGATCAGAGAGAGTGATGAAAGATGGAGAGAGACAGACTAGACGGATCCAGTAACTGAGCAGATGACAAAATTACATCCAAACTGAAACAAGATCAACACCAGATGTACATGAGCTATTAAGAAGGGAGGACCCCCCACAGATGTGAATATACTGCCTACCAGGCGTTGCTCTGTTGCATGTTGGGGGAATATAAATCAACTTCTATGAACCGTCCACTGAGAGGAGGCTCCCATTTTGGAGTACCTGGGTAAATACCCACAATTCTCATGCACAGTGCTGTGGCACTGTAATTAAAGTATGTTTCGGTGTTGATCCTGCAGGAATGCTGGGTGTGGACATTGCAGGTCTATTTTTACATTCAAATTTGCCTTTCTTCCCAACTTTGTTTTGTTTGCATTCCACAGCTCCGTGGAAGACTGGCTTCGGTGTTACACCTTTCTTATCTCCTCCACGCATGTTTGTGTTTGCATGTGTGTGTGTGCGTGCGTGCGTGTATGTGTGTGAGTGTGTGTGTGAGTGTGTGTGTGTGTTTTCATGCAAACATACTCATTGCGTCTGTTTTGGTTAGATACGCCACCTTTTCCTATCCTGTGAGAGAATGAAGCTTTAACAACAAATTCAACTCCAGCAAAAGCTCCGATGGATGTGGAACGCTGGGGACACCTCGCACACTCAAATCCTAATTGTGGTTTTATCGAATTTCCAAAAAGTCAAACAGGAGGAATCCTAAATAAGCATCACGGCCCTGGTTTGTATATTTACTCAGAAGCTGTTTTCCGGGCAATATTCACAGGTTCCTTAGAACTGATGTTATGATTGGCAGTGAAGGGTTGAAGAGGAAACCTACCTGTGTTTTTTACTCTGCAGTATTCTTCCGCTATGATGCAATTACTTACTTCTTAAAAAAAAAAAAACTTTACAGAGTGGGAATAAAAACACATCGCTCGATCAACCAATGGATTTATAATGAGCTCTACATCATTTTGAGTGGTAGAGTAATTGGTAGGAAAAGCTTTATCACACAGGAAGTTACGTTACGGTGAAGAGGAAGTGACATGAAGAACCTTGACCTTTTGAATAACCGAGCCGTTTCAAAGAGAGGAATGGGGTTTAGAAATATCTTACATCTACACGATGCTCATTTCTTTTTTCGCTGCAGTGAAATGGCTACCATAGGTGTAAAGAAAACATCACATTATGTGATGTTTGATGCTTATGAGTCATGATATGTGAACATGTGAGTCATCACCAGAAAGTGATAGGCAAGCAGGCAGGCAGGCACGCACACACACACGCACGCACGCGCGCGCACACGCACGCACACACACACACACACACACACACACACACACACACACACACACACACACACACACACACACACACACACACACACACACACACACACACACACACTATAACTTTTATTGACTAGCTAAGTTATCTGTGCAGCTCAGTTGAGAGATTAGGGGTTGTAGCTCCTTCTGGATGTTATCTATAGTGGTTGGTGGATTTTCAAAGTTATTGGAAGCTGTGAGAACAGAACCCCATTTCGATGTGGGTGGTATCTGATGATATAGTTATCCCAATCCTGGAGACACAGTAAACGTTCGCCCTCTTTCTGAATAATATGCTGTTATGTATGAACACATTAGAGGGTCAATCTGAAGTCAACATGATAGGCAATACAACAACAACAACAACAACAACAACAACATATTTGACTGTATCACCTATTTACGCACTAATCGCCTCCATTGCCCGTGTTAGTGGGTGATATCTTGTAGAAGGCCCTGTGTGAACCAGTCAGTAGCAACACATGCTGAGTTAATAGCTTGAGGAAGCACCTTTAAGCGTTTGACCTCCACACAGAAACGGCAGCCAAGTGAGAGCAAACGGTGTTTCCAGTTGAGTTGCTTGTTTGTTCGAGTCAGACGATACAAGCCTTAATCA
>JACYXH010000100.1:727500-855000 GCA_026745465.1 Lota lota | reverse complement strand
CGATCCCACCCTCGATGCCACCCTCGATGCCACGCTGAGCAATACAAGCTGAATGCCCCATGCTCACAGTGCAGCGTGTTGTACTTAGTTTGGGTGAGGAACGAACCTTTTGTTTCAAAGTCGGGCGAGCGTGTCTGCGCGATCGCCGCGATAGTCCTGGTAAACGACCATTATCAAGCACAGCGCTAGTTCCCGACACGGTGTCAAATCAATACTAATCATTTGGTGCGACGTGTGAAATGTAATTGGGGCCTCTGTGGGCAGGCGGAACGAGGGGCCGTGAGGTTGGGGAACATGCCATGCTCATTAAGGTCGTTTGTCTTTGTAAAGGTACTGGTGCATGGGAAGAAACAGGTATGACAGGGCCGTTGTTTTCCACTCTTCTATTACAGCATTGATTGTGTTTCGTGCGTGTTTGGACACACGCGTGTTTGGCTCACGTTTGGAAAACATGGCCACATGGTTTGGGCAGCGCCAGTATCACAGGGTTTTGGGCTTTTCCACAATGGCAAGAAATGTAAAAGAAAAAAACTTAATTATGAGTAGACAGAGTATGAGTATATGAGTATGCCCAGAGTAAATTAAGTTGTGAAAGTGCTTTCACACATAACCTTAAAGTGTGTGTGTGTGTTTGGGTTTGTGAGTGCTTGCATGCATTGGTTGGTGTTTGTGCATCTGTTTGTCAAATGTGTGCGTTTGTGTGAGCATGTGTTTGTTTAAATGTGTGCGTGTGTTTGTGCATGTGTTTGTTATAATGTATGTGTTTGTTTAAATGTGTGCGTGCATGTGTTTGTTTAATCTGTTTATGTGTGTGTGTGCGTGTGTGTGTGTTTGTTTAAATATATGTGTGTAATTTTCTAAATGTATGTGTTTGTGTGTTTGTTAGAGTGTGTGTGTGTGTGTGTGTGTGTGTGCGTGTTTGTTTGAATGTGTGCTTTCCTGGGTGTGCATGTTTGTTTAAGGGTGTGTGTGTGCATGTTTGTGTGTCTGTGTGCATGCTTGTGTTCGTGTGTGTGTGTGTGCATGCATGTGTGTGTATGTACATGTGTGTGTGTGTTTGTGTGCTTCTGTGCATGTGTGTGTGCGTGTGTACGTAGGTCATAGCAGGATGGTCCCGAGACCTATCTCTGCGGTGCTAATTACAACAGAACTATCAGGCCTGAGCCATGCTGTTCTCAGCTGGAATTGGGTTTTAATTGGCCCACCTTAATTGTCTTACTGGACTTAGTGGTAGAATCCAATGCCTGCCACGCTGTGCGGTGGCAATGTCAGCTCCACAATTCTGCTGTTTTATTCAACAGCCCGACATAGCTTCTCTCCGGTGAAAGGAATATACCTTATTGGAATATTGTTATTGACTGAGGGAATGGCAGAATTAGCGCTTTGGGGATGGTAAACCAACAAAGGTATGGGTTGTCTTTCCAGTCCTTCTGCTTCAGGTTTATGGCTCAAAGTAACATACGTACAGTGGAGACCATCAGTGCAGGTTAATGGCGGGGGCGTGTTCTCTGCGGTTTCCTTTGAACAAATGTTCCTCCTAGCGATGGTTCACTGTTGCCACTTTTATCCTACCCCATTAAATATGTTAATTCAATTGTCTCATCTGCAATTAGAACTTGAATAGCGAGTAAATCCTCCTAATTTGGGCCATTCAGCGGCGAAAAAACAATTACGCCCGAGACCTTGATTGCACAACCTGTACCGCCGGGATACGAAACACTGTAGCAAGCAAAATAAAGATATAATGGCCACAGTGCTCTTTCAGGGAAAAGGACTGAGTGAAACGTCCTTTAGAGCCCAAGGCCCAAGGACGGTTTGGACCAGAACGGCTTGTGTCTCTCTCATCCGCCCTCACTCCCTCACAGCCACAACAGCAATGGACCCACACGGTGGTCAGTGAAGCTGACCCTGACGGTCACCGGCCCGCAGGCCAACCGCCTCATAATAACAACTGTATCACGTTATTATTGAAATCAGGGAACCCGACCCCAAACTGCGGTTCTGCTAGGTAGCACACTGCCCTCTAACAAACACCAAACCTCCCAGCATGGGGCGCGTGGTGCCACCCGTTAGCTTCAAGGCTGCGCTCACGTTGATAGCAACCGCTAGCTCACCCGTGGAGTAGTTTGGCACACGCAAAACTGTGCAGTCGAGCAGTCAAATGCTAAATACCGGTACGAGACAAGCACAAGTGACATTTAAGTCCCTTTCGGTAATGACAGTCCAGCCTTCTCAGCGGACTTCATTACTAATTCAAATGTAGCCCATTTAGTTGCCTCCCCCGTTTCTCCAGGCCCTCCAAAGAGTAGGGAAGGAGGGGAGATATAGTTGGTACTTAGAATGATCAGGACATGGGGGCGTAGGGAGTTGCTATAGATCTTGCGTCATCTTCTGATGGCGTAAAAAGCCCACCGAGCGGACAATATGCGGCACTGATATATCATCCATTACGTTTCCGTCCTGCACCGTTCATTAATGCGGCGTTAGCTCACCGCGGACAAAATTCACATCCCCGTTAGTCACGTTGGGGGCGGCTTGCCTGCCGATACGGAGATGCAGACAAATCCAGTATGAATGCAGTCACATGACCTCCACAGACATCTGGCTGTCCTAGGGACCCTCCCACCTTCTGGAGGGGAGGGGGAACATCTGCAGCACGGCCGCTCGAGAAGGTAAATAACCCCCCCCCTCCCCTCCCCTTTATCCAACTACGATGGGATGTCGATGTTTGTACTCCCATGCCCTCCCATGATGCCACATCACACACAGTGCCGGCGGTGCTGTCTTGTGTTGTCCACGGCGACGGTGTCCCCCCAAAACATAGTAGTAATTCCTGCCCTTCAAACCCCCCTTCACTCTTTAAAAAAAACCATCTGAAAGTCCCCGGGTGTTGCAGGACATTCTAACGAGCCCCGCCAGGCCTCTGCATCTCAGCGCGTACGCATATAGCCACTGTGACTCGGGGGGGGGGGGGGGGGGGGGGGGGGGTGGGGGTGGATGGGGGGTGGGGGCAGGGGGCAGGGGGGCAGGGATGTGAGTGTTTGGGTCTGTCTTTCTGTCTGTCTGCAGGCTGCTGCGATGGGGTGTGCACGTGTGTGTGTTTGTGTGTGTGCTTGTGTGTGTGTGTATGTGTGTGTGCTTGTGTGTGTGTGCGTTTCTGACTCACATGGCGAATGCCAAACTGTTCCATAACATAGATAGATAAATAGATAGATGGAGAGCAGGGGAGGGAGCGAGAGAGGGAGGGGAGAGAGAGGGCGGAGAGAGAGCGTGAGCAGAGAGAATGTGAGGAGAGAGAGCTGGGGGGGAGAGAGAGAGGGTGGGAGACCAGCAGGAGAGAGAGAGATGAGTGGTTATATACTGCTGGGAACTTCCAAATCGTCACATACAGCCTGCAGCAACATTTCAATATGTATTGAATAAGAGCAAATGAAGCTGATATTGGAAATTGATATTGCAAGACAAATGTGAGGCTATTGTGGAATGGGGCAGGGCTTTTTCTTGTCCTTGTATGTTAATCACAAGCAATGCAGTTTGTTGCAACCTTGAGAAAAGTCTATGTTTGATTCCAGCAACAACACAGGGATAATCTTTTACCTATATATAAATAAATAAAAATACACGTAAAGAACTCGCAAAATGACCTTGCAAGTACAGGCAAAGAAAGTTACTTTTGCCCCCGAAATACTGATTTCGGGGCGATTCCAGATGTAAGGATGTCTAATCCTTCGAGTTGATGAGATACAAGGACAGACAGTCAGTTTGTGAATAGACCATGAAGTTGTTTTGCTAAGGATTGCTCTTGACAACAAACGGGCACCCCTGCTCGTTCTACCTGGGTGGATGGCTGTCAAGGCTGAGCACCAACCCTTAACAAAAACATTCAAATAACAGAAACATCGCTCCACTCGGAAATAGAAATCTGAAACATTAAATAAAATGAAAAGAATGAAACATTCGATCTATCAGCACACCTTGGGTTCCCCCCTTCCTACCTCGGCTCAGACACCAAAAAAATGCTTTCATTCCTTTTGAATTTAGGGGTCGCAGTCACAGTTAAGAATGACACCAGGAATGTACCGGCTTGTCAATGTGTTTGCCGATACAGAAGTGATGAAATAGGGTTTAGGTCTTTTTATTTGACGACGGAGACTCCCCTGGGAGATTATTAGACACCAAGCACATCATGAAGGACAGGTTCCCTGCTGAATTGAGTAGAAGAAGAAAATCAGGGCCCACAAACAAGGATGTCCTAAGTACCAAGGGCCCGGCATCCAGCCAGGGAAACACATCTGTCCTCCGCTGAACACTGGGACGGACAAACAGAGAAGGACAGACTGAGAAGGACGGATCGAGGCCGCTTTACTTTGAGAGACATTGAGAGTTTAATGTCAAGGAAGGACCACCTTAAACATATTGTCTAGGGTTGTGTGGCCTTCTCCAAAGCTCTAATCATAATCCCCTAAGAATTCAGACTCCCTGTTGCTTATAATTGCTGTTTTTAGATTTTCTAAATCTTCATTGGAACTCGCTGTGAATATATCGGGTATTATTTAATTTATCGTTGGCAATCGGCCGTGCACTGTGCCAATCTGTTTCTGCGAAGGCACAGGCTATCTTTAGACGGCTATTTTTATTGTATTTCAATAATTAATTCGCAATGAGAGTGGCGCAGCGGCAGATTGTTCTTTCCATCAATCCCACACAAGAAGCTTTTCTCCTGACGAAGCCCAGTGGATTTTGGGGTTAATAATAATGAAGAATGCTTCGCTAATTCTGATCCTCATTAAGCAAATGAACCTGCAGCAAATCAGGCCGTGTGCATATAGCATCCCCTTCAAGGTTATTGATCAAGGCTTACCCCTCCCCTTTGCAATTAATGTTTCAAAACATAATAATTTTTTTATACATTTTATAAAAAAATGTATTTTTTATAAATAATAAAGTTCGATCAATTTAGTGCTGATAGTGCTGAGGGCATCAAAATAGTTAACAAATGATGTTGGTGAAGTTCTCTGTACATGTCTGAGAAGATAGGAGACTTTAACACGGCTTTTGAACCCAATAGGATCTCGTGGTAATGCACTTTGTCATCAAGTTAAGAATAACTAACGTTGAATAATTCTTATTTTATTGGTAGCTGGGTAGTTGACTATTTACTATTCCGGCATTTATCCTACCCTTAATTCAAACAGTACTGTTTTTGGATGCATGCCATTAATGAGTAGGTAGGGGTAAGGTTCAGGTGGACTTCGGACATTTGGGCTTCAACCCAGAACCTTTGACTTCTGGGTGTCCACGCCCTCGTCCATCCGGCCCCCACCCAGTCCGTCCGCCGGGGAAACTAACCGGAGACATTCAGGGGTTCGCTCTGTCGAGCTGAAGTGTCTGTGTATGAAATGGTGTTGTCTTCTGTCCTCCGGAGCGCCAGAGTGTAAAATAGATATTAAGTGGCCCACGCTTTTCTAAGTCGCGTCACAGTTGACTTCCAGTAAAAACTCAGTAAAGGGGACAATGTCCGAAACATTCAGGGTTGTTGACGGAAAGCATTCATTTCCATTGTGCTGTCGGATACGTGTGCACTTTGTGTGAATGAAATCTCACGCTGGTGTCCCATCAAAGCTCGGAAATGGAGAGGCAGTGCGTTGGGAGTTCAAACCCAGTGTGACACGCTCCTGTGTCTGGCACCCAGCTGGATGACAGACGGTTAAAACAATGACACTACAACATGTCCTTTCTTAGTTCACCGAAAGGCTTTACCGTGCTCTAGTAGACAAAAATTAAATAAAAAATAAAAAGAAATGCTTAGCAGTGTGTCGCTGATGTAAAGCAACGCGGTTTGTTAATCCGAAGGGGTAAAAAAAAGAAATAAGACGACGACGGCATGATTTGTCGTTCAGTGCTCGTGTCCTAGAATCACCAGGTTGGATATATGACATCAATTACGCCAGCGGAGCCCCTTTTATCTGACCGGCGTAGCGCGGGGGCAGGCACCCCTTTATCACCCGACAACACGATCGGGGGTCGACGGCACCTCAGGGCGATTTACAGCCCCGGCCCGCGCCCGCCTCGCAGTTTCATTAAGCTAATATATTCCCCCCGGTGGCGGTAAGCACACACGCCCCATCCACAGCCCCCGCCCTAAATGTGTCCGGACGCAGACACAGTGACCCGGATCTCAGACTGCTGCATAAACCACATCCCGCCCACCCTGCCCCCCCCCCACTCCCAAGCCCCCCTCCCCCCGCCCCGCCCCCACCATCCCCCCCACCCCACTCCCAAGCCCCCCCCCCTGACACGATGATCTTCAGAGGGGCTGGGTCATGTTTCACCGCAGGGTGGCTGGATGACACGCTGTGGGCCGCGGCAGAAAGCTCCACCAGGCTCTGCTGTGGGTTGATACGACCGTCGGCTGCTTGGGTCACGGACGCCTGGCCCCTGACTGCACCCAACACGCTGGGGTAGCCTAGCATGCTCGGTAGCTCCATTAGTGTGTGTGTGTGTGTGTGGTGGGGGGGGGGGGGGGGGGGGGGGGGGGGGGGGGGACATTACCTGTAAGGAGCTTTGAGGGACTGTGGTGGCAAAAAAAAACAAGTTGATCTAATTGGAAGACGAATGTGGAGGGAACAAAGTTATATTGGCCACCTTCCAATTGCTTTTAAAGTATAGTCTTTGAATTAGTAAAAAAATAAATAATATCGACCACTTTGTTCGGACTCCAGACAGAGATGTATTTCTGCTCGAATATATCCCAGCTCAATCTCCCTCTGGCCCCCGCGGTTTGACTTGCAGTGTTTCCTTGCCAATTATTTATACATTGCGATTCATAATGCATTCTAAGGTGACAGTTCTCAGCTGGATTCTCGTGGAGAGATAGATGCGCTGGTTTATGGGCTGGTCATATTCGCCAGACAAGTGTGGATGTTGGTGTGGACAGCTGGGTAGGAAGAGTGATCGCGGAGCATCCCGGAGATGAGCTCTGGGAAGGAAAATAAAGAAAGAAACAAAGAAAGCCTACGTGAGATTCTTGATGTGATTTATGCCAATACGTTACAGGAGATTATGACACTCATTGCATAAAGCCCTCTTCAGAGGTATCAGGAATGTGCGGTCACGTGTCATACCACGCAGTTTCCCGCGTTAAAGCCGATAAGAAATCAGTGTGAATGATACGTCGACGCCCGGGGTTGCGACGCGATTGGCCCATCAACGAACCTCAGAGTCGTCAGTCATCCTCGTCGCCTTGTCATACGGAGATGTTTCAACGGCGCGAGGGGCCGCAGGGCCACTAAGAATCGGGGTTAGGGATGGCAGTGAGTCGAGTGGAACGCCGTTCCATAACCACCTGTCCTAAAACAAGTCAAGCTTAAAGCTTGAGGTAAAAAAGTAAAGTCAAAGGGATACTTTTCATTTGTTTGGCAGAGAAAGCATGTTCATTAATTCATGCAAACTGCATGATGATTAGCCCGATTTTGTGCCCGATTTCCCCCTTTCCCCACCCCCACATTTTGGATGGTTAGATTATCCTGTGGCGTGATTCTTTTTTATTTTCCCCAATTCCAATTGGGGCCACACCGATTTGAAATCGGAAATATTCAACGTTTGATACATACGATCCAATATCCTGTAATGTGTGTGTGTGTGTGTGTGTGTGTGTGTGTGTGTGTGTGTGTGTGTGTGTGTGGGGGGGGGGGGGGGGGGGGGGGGGGGGGGGGGGGGGGGGGGGGGGGGGGGGGGGGGGGGGGGGGGGGGGGGGGGGGGGGTGGGGGGGGGGGTACCCGAGAGCCACGCTGCGCGTAAAAGCGTCGTGTCGCTTTGAGCTGCGTCGCGTCCCCTTGCGGCCTGCTCCACCGGTCCGGAGCAAGAGATACGGAATAAACAACTATGGGTGCTCAGCTATGTATGGTTTTTCATTGTTGTGAACAATCACAAGTGGCTTGTGCCTACAGTTGACGTTTAGTCATTTAACGGGCCAATGCAGGGAACGGAATCGGTTAGTGTGTTTTCAGCTGTTTTGGCAAAACCGTTGACCGTCAACACACGTAACAGCCCAAATAGTTACCTTTATCTTCAGCTATCGCTAGCTGTGTGGCCCCTCACTTTTGCTAAACGAGAAGAGGCGTCCGGTGGGGGGGCCGGGGCATAAGCGGTCAACAGCGTAGCGCCGCGGTCCTTTTGCTGAACGTTGCGTATCATTATCAGAAAGGGGATTTGATCCACCCCCCCACCCCCACGCCTTCATTACTAAATGGCCTTGGTCTTCAAGGTACGAATTTGAAAGTGAAATGCTGCAAGTCAAACTGTTTCAAACCAGAGCGTCAGCTTCCTACCTTGGCACGGTTGGCTCTTTACGCTGCACCGAGGGTGGGGCTGGGAGTGTAATAAATTACTGAGCTTTGACGCAGTTCACGATGTATGGACGGTATTACAACGGAGACGTCGCAACGCATCCGACCTGCGTGGGCGTGGCAGGGCCGCTTCGTGGGGCGGTCGCTGATCTGGAGGATTTGGCAAGCAGCACTGATTGACACTGCAATTATTGCAGTACACAAAATCACACACACACACACACACACACACACACACACACACACACACACACACACACACGCACACACTGAATCTCTCTCTCTCTCTCACACACACACACACACACACACACACACACACACACACACACACACACACACACACACACACACACACACACACAGTCTCAACACAAACTCTGGTTGATCCAGTTGATAAATTGAATGCATCTATCCTAATTTATTATTACTTTATCATAGACGAAGCGTATGTCATATTTCTGTCATTTTTGGTTGAATGATTTGCACTTTATAACAAGACAGCAACAGACGCCCACATGCCTATAGAACTCCTGTGCGCCACGTGTAACACACGTCTGTCTGATGGGTGTTACACTCACATGTATGTGTGTGTGTGTTACACGTCAGTGTAACACACGTCTGTCTGATGGGTGTTACACTGACATGTATGTGTGTGTGTTACACGTCAGTGTAACACACGTCTGTCTGATGGGTGTTACACTCACATGTATGTGTGTGTGTTACACGTCAGTGTAACACATGTCTGTCTGATGGGTGTTACACTGACATGTATGTGTGTGTGTTACACGTCAGTGTAACACCCATCAGTCAACCTGCACGACATCATTTGTTTACAGCGGCATGCTGTCTCGTCGGGCCCCCCACTGGTTGGGCGTTCAGCGTTTAGACCTCACCTCCCTGTGACGTCAAACAAGCGATGATGTCGCCCCCACTGCCCTGATCGGTTGATGATCACGCATCTCCAATAGCGTTCACTGTAATCATGAGTGCTGTCCTTCCAAAGGCGACTCCATAACTAGGGTGCACAGTAGAGTAAACTTGGAAGATGGTCTGATGTTATGTTGTAATGACCCCCCCCCCCCCCCCCCCCAGCGTCATGTGCTCATGACTGTGACCAGGCCTCAGTGTGAGATGGAGATGATCGCCCCCCCCCCCCCCCAACCCCCCCCAGCATCATGTGCTCATGACTGTGACCAGGCCTCAGTGTGAGATGGAGATGATCCCCCCCCCCCCCACCCCCCCCCCAGGATCATGTGCTCATGACTGTGACCAGGCCTCACGGTGAGATGGAGATGATCGCCCCCCCCCCCCCCCCCCCCCCCCCCCCCCCCCCGCCCCCCCCCTGCGGAGGCTTCTGTAATGAAAGATCACCAAGCTGCTCAGCTCCCTGTGTTCCATTCCAGATTGTTTAGCGACAGAATTATCTTCACGTGGGAAACACATTCTTAGTGGGGACGTGTTCACAGTGATGTGTCAAAGTAAAAGCGTTTTGGCTTGAGCCCTCTGTGCTCCTTATGATGTTTAAGGCAACGGTGCATATTTGTTAGTTGATAATATGCTTCAAGATTTACCTTCAGAGGCCTTTTAATTTTGGTGCAAAGAGAACCA
Source organism: Lota lota (assembly GCA_026745465.1). Taxonomy (NCBI): domain Eukaryota; kingdom Metazoa; phylum Chordata; class Actinopteri; order Gadiformes; family Lotidae; genus Lota; species Lota lota. Next base: position 845,041 of record JACYXH010000100.1, on the reverse strand, counting down.
CACAAATCGAATCGCCTGACAATTTTAGCATTGCATCCTTTACTTCTTCCACTGAACAGTTAATTTAAGGACTAGAAACCAAAGAAGACAAAATGTTTTGTTCAGACATTTTTATGTCAGCTCATTTAATTGCTCCCTGTGGATGTCCTGGAAGACCTTATTTTACGCTTTCCCCGAAAAAGACAAACACCACCAAAACCATTAGCTTCTAACTTGATATCGTTGTATTTCAGCCTCTGCTCCCTATCAAACATGCAGCGATGGGTTGGTAAACAGCCTACGGGCTGATACTTAAGCCGTATCGCAGACAGAAAGAAAATACCATCTTCAATCTTTGGTATTTTTTGACCCATTTCCACAAAAGTCAGCTTTGAGCAGCACGGCAAGACTCACAGAGTGCGCCGCAAATGCAGCCCTGTTTGAGACGCCTGACATTCAATCCAAACCCGGACCGCACACATCGTCAAGTGTTTCCCCCGTGCACCACTTTCATTAGGTTTTAGATCAACAATTATTCCGTCTGGAGTGTATCGGATTGCGTGTTCTCACAAAACAAAGTCTATTGCTTTCACACATGCACTACTGTCCTCTGTCGGCAACAGGATCGCCGAAAAAGACTTCCATATGAGAAAACAGATGGAAAAACCTGCATGTTTCGACGTGTCATTTAACTCTCTCTTCGCTTCGCACAAAGAACCTGTTCAATGTCTGTCATCTCCGGGGAGGCTGACACAGGCGCTATCCGCCGTGATGCACATGACAGCGGACTCAATTATTCATCTGCCAACGCCACGCTTTCCATTTCACTCTTTCTTCTGCACTACTGTTTTAAATGAAAACAGGTCAAGAACAGATGCTGGTGTGCTGCTAGTTAAGTTCTGTAAAGTTTCATTTGGTTTTCATTGGACATGCGTCTGCGCTGTCCAACAGTGGGAGAATACTAAAACAACACAGGCGATTGGCTGAGCGACAGGCAGAAACACACACACATACACACACATATACACACACGCACGCGCGCACGCGCACACACACACACACACACACACACACACACACACACACACACACACACACACACACACACGGACACTGTTGTGTGAAGTTGACATTATTGACATCAACTGAAGCCCCAAGTTAAGCTCAAGCCGGAGCTTGAACAAAGGACCAGCATGGCTGAGAGGAAGACTGAGACAACATCAGGGGCCCCGTTTGTGAAACTCTCCAGGAAGCCCACAGAAAGGTCATTGAGTCCAAGCACTAAAGAGAGGGAAAGTGGGTACTCCATACAAAATTATAGTTCGATTTCCTTTATAAATCACAATCAAAAGGCAAAGCAGCTGGCGTTGAACAAGGCGATTGTTACAACCTGCATTGATGCCCACCAATATTATCCATAGATAGTCAATGTGTCCCTCCAAAGGAGCCGAGGAAGACCATGTTGGGGAACGCACAACAAGGTATGAAGAGAATTGATTTCTCGGAGATACAAATAGACGTCCTTTGGAGGAGGGAGGTTGAGGCGAGGAAGAAACCAATATTGGTGGTTTTAGCACAGGAATGAGCACTATTTCTATTTATTATATCTCCGCGGGACAGCCAGTATCATGACAATGTGTTGCTGAGAACATGGTTTGGATGAGCCAACTAGCAGGAGCTCTACGAATGGGACTTTAACCCCTCGCTCACAAACAAACCTTTGCTGCAATTGTAAGCTGTCCGATTTGTTCGGGGTTTAAAAAGCAACATTAAAATAAGATGTAAATGGCCTACAGTGACTATACAGTAGTTGTCATTCCCAAACTAATCATGGTAAATGCAGCATTGGATAAATACATTTAGGCTACTGCTTGTATAACTGGTTTAAGTAGGATGGGACCACATGACCACATGAGCGTTGTCGCGGTTACCGGTGTTACCGATGTTGGATGCGCCACCGGTGGTATTTTATTCACATCGTCATTTTGCTGTTCTTAGTATGATGCCTAGCTGGATTTGTCCACTCAAAAGGTGTTATAATCATATTTAGTTTGTAGGTTTTCCCTCAGGATTAAGTTTTCCATGGTGGCACTCACACTAGTTAGTTGCAGTAATAAAGATAAGAGGTTGCGGCAGGTGAGGGGTTTAATGAAGAAGGCTTTTACTAATGAACGTATTAGCAGCTTTTTCCATGTTTAAATGAAGACAAAATATACAAAAGATCTCTACTACTAATAGGCCTAAGAACAGGTTGTTAATTGAATAACCATGAATAGAACAGGTGACAATGTTTCACCCTTTGATGGCGTCTGGCCCCATAGCGCATGTGGGATTTCTCTTTGGGTGAATCGTGCTAGTGCTGCCGTGCAATTTCTTTATAACTTTGCAACATGTTCAAAGCATCTATTTGTAGGCCTACCCTCATGCTATGGAAGCCGTGTGTCCTTGGAAACTATTAGGCTACAGTGAAGCTCTGCCCTAACCGAGTCGGACTTGGTCCCTGAGTGGACCCGGATGCCACTGGGGTCGCAGCAGTCTTACGTGATATTGGAGTTAACCCTTTTCTTAAAATAACGCTTTTGTTTTAACGAAGTGAACCGCTTTAGAAATGAAAAGGAAAAAACGTTCACTTGATAAAAGCCCGATTCTGCAGCAGTGAGATCCGCCGGCTCCGATTCGGACAGAAAATGATTCACACTCTGTGTATTTCCTCTTTCTTCTTCTTCTTTTTAATACGGTGTTACCAGTAACCGGCGGTGTTTCAGAAGAACATCCACCGGTATGAAAAAGTTCTACAGCAGTACAGACTCACTGTAGTCCTTCGCCTTGAGATTCATTAACATAATACTGCATTTTATCCAATTTTTTAGGGGTTGTTTTGTTTTCCTTTGACTCCGTTGTGGCCGGATTAAGATGGTCCAGGGGCCGGTTCTGTCCCCGGGGCCACATGTTAGCCTTAGAGCCTCAGAGATTTAACCATCAAGCGAGACTTTCACAAAGCTAGGACTCTGCTTGTTTCTAATTCAGGCGTCAGGAAAGGACTGATTGCGCGAGACCCAGGTGAAAGGCCAGCTACATATGCAAGAGGCACACAGGTCCTGTTCACACAAAAAACTATTTTGATTTCTTACTAGAGATCTATTTCACCTGTTCACAGCATTCAAGGTCTGTGCAGGTTGTACATGTAAGGTTACAAGGTTACAACCAGTAAGCAGTCTGCTAGCTATAGCATATCTCGCTAAACTGCTTGGAACATATTCAACAGAAGACAGAACTACCGTGTCATATTTACAATTTGTTCAAGTGGCTGTAATTTAAAATGAATGCCAACACTTATGCAGCAAGAACTAGTGCTAACTAAAGAATGAGTATCAAGTACCAGCAACTCGCACTGAATTCTACCAATTACTTTAATTGGACTTGGTAAACATAATTTAATTATTTATTGGCTATTTATTATTTATTCATATCCCTTTATAGAACAATGTTGTTATTGACATTTAGCATGGGACATGTAACAATGCTGTGCTGAGAGATTGCGTTTCGACCAACAGTGAACCCTGATCAGTCCCAAATGTCTTGTTACCTCCAGAGGGATTCTTTCTAATTGGTTTTCTAACTGTGCTACTTTTTAACTGGCTTGTAGCTTGAAATTACCAAGACATATCTGTAGCCTATTCAATGTTGAGAGATACTTATTTAAATAATCCCATCAATAAAATCCCATCCTCTAATGAATCCTATAACTATATAGTCCACAAATAAGAAATGCTGGTCAGACCGTACCTCTCTCTTTGTTTACAAGAATCATACTTTAGACACTCCCAAAGCCCCTCCCACTCACACCCTCCAGCCAGCCGAGCTACGCTAGTCCCCCCCCCCAGCCAGCCGAGCTACGCTAGTTCAGGCCTACTTACTGGGAGGGGCTCAATCGTACACATTGCGACTTTAAAATCCCATCCCAAATTGCATTTTCAACGCAAGACTCAAAACCGGTTCCAGAGACGCAACTGTCACAGGTCGTATATTTCACATTTTGCCCTGCTAAGGTGTGATATTAGTAAGAAATAAATCGTGTGCAAACCAAAACAGCTTTTTAGAAAGCAGCTTACTGGAACATAAACGCTGAGCAGTTTTCCATTTCTGGTCAGCCGTATTGATGAAGGCCGCCCGCTGAAAGCCTGCTGTTAATATTTTACTGGCAGAGAGAATGGCAGTAATCACTTGGCCAGTATGACCTTTCCTAGTATTACCTGAACGTCTCACACACCACTCAGAACCCCACAAAACGTGTACACAACCCGGATGATGATGATGATGATGATGATGATGATGATGAACTCTTTGATAAAACATGTGCTCACTCTTATGATTGAAGAATTGTATGCTTGTAAAAGTGTGTAACCCTTGTCCAGATGACGGTTTTATTCTGTACTAGGCTACAGAACTAGGTTGGTTGCTTTCCATTCTCAGAGGTAGGCCTACTCCCTAATCTGTTCACACTGCTGGGAGTAGGCTGCACATCTATTTCCTGGTTCCCTTCACTCCAGACACACCATTAAGGGTCAAATTAGCTGCCTGACTCCCTCTGAAGCTGCTGTCTGGAATGACACGATTTGGCCCAATTTCACAAAATGTAAATGCAATGATTCATTCACGCATTTGAGTCGAGGCACATTATATGATGGTTCCTCTGTGCAGTGAGTATTATTCTCAGTATCAAATTGATTGAAATCATTTATTGATATTTGGGCTATTGATGTTGATGGGCTACATATTTAAGTAAATGTAGCCCTTCGTGAGATGTATCACACACAAAAAGATACGGAGGATAAAACACAGAAAAGCCAGAGAGGCTCATGTCCATTGTGGTCCTTTTAACTAGGACACGTTTGAACCCAGCATGGAAATCAGTAGGAGCAACACAAAATATCAGAGATGCATCTAATGGGGATCCCATCGGTTGCCTTGAAAACACTTCCAACCCCAATAGTTTGGCACATTTAGCAGGATAGGAAGGGAATTTACTTGTGAATAGGGGAGCTTAGTGCATTTCAGGCACTGAGGACGTCTTGTTCGGCAAGATAAGTACAAGCTGTTGTTTGAGTTTGTAAAAGCAAAACTCAAGCCCTGTATCTACACAGCCTCCAGTATCCCACTTTGTCCCCAAGACAAAAAACAATAACAAGTAGCGTATACAACGCCTGAAACACATATAAGGCATCAACATTAAACGCAAATTACAAACTCTCTGATAACATTTGTTCGCAATTAAAAGTACACTACGACAAAATCCAAAAACAGTAACAACCCGGAGAAACAATTTCTCACAAGGGTCTCCTGTCTGATGAAAAGCCTCAAACCAAAGTGTGATTAACTCTATCACCAAGGCACCTTCCAAGGTGTTGATAGGAAGCTATGCATCACGGCTGTGAAAGGCAATATGTGCGATCCAGAAAGAGGCCCCGACATCAGAGTAAAGAGTAGAATAAACCGAGCTGTCAGAAGCTCTGTTAAGGTTAGTCATCCGGGGTCTAGTGACACTATTGTCCTCCGTCCTCCTGGGGTTCCCACCCGGAGATGTGCGCTGACACATGCTGGGGAAATGTGCAAATGTCTTCAGGATGAATGCCATTGTGGGAGGTGAAAGTCAGAGGCAATAGATGCTTTGCAATACACTTGTTTATTCCAGAGTTAGGTGGTAGTGCAACCTATTGTACGTTTTGAAAATTATTTTCAAAAACATTATTCCATTATGTTCAACTTCAACTACCGTATGCACTGATATGAAAATAGAGTAAAATAAATAGCGTGAGTAAATTATTATCAACCACAGAACGTCCACCCATGTGATCCAGCCTACCAAAGACAATACAGCCACAGACATGTAATAATTACAGTGTGGATTCCCATGTGGGCGAGACTTACCACTGCTGTTTTGCCATTTGAGCAGCGCTGGGAGAGACGCTGTCTGTGGGTGATTGTTATTCCAAGTTATAGGGACTACATTATGAAACGGGCTTTCGGGACCGTGCTCATCATCAGCCCTGTGCACATGCCCATTAAAGATTCAGGGCACCACTTGTTTTTCTGTGGCAACGCAACAGGAGTCAATGCGGCAGAGGAGCTAGCGCTGACAGCAAAACAGTGACCTGAATAACACGACGGCAGAGTTGACTTCCATTATGAATGAATACGGGGGGGGGGGGGGGGGGGGGGATCACCTGCCACGGGGAAGAGCCCCGCATTACGATCGGGTTGGGATTTTTTTTTTGGGGGGGGGGGGGGGGGTGATGTGAGATGTGAATCAGCCACACAAGTCACTCTGGGTGTGGCCAGCTTCCCCAGACATCCATCAGGATAAATGAGACTCGCAATTACAGCCTTTGTACCACTCGACCGGATCAAGGGGGATGTACGTTCGCGAAGACATACGTATATATGTTTGTAACCCATTTGAGTATTTTTTGTAATGTTATTGTATTCATCAGTGCACGTCTTGGTGGATTTCGTGTCATAATTCCTGGATCTTTCGCCAGCCTAAAGGGTTGGCGTTGTGACGACGCTGGGAGATTTGAGGTAAACACGGCTCTCCGAGTAGCGACACATGTAGCCCTGGGAGTGTGGCGTCGGTCGAATGATGATGAAAGGTGTGGAACAGCGTCACATTGCCAGTGGCCCCCCCTCCCCCGGGGACCACTCAGACGCTGGGCGGTCTCGGTTCCAGCCGTCTTCGGTGGAAAACAAAGAAAAAACACATTGGGCACTGGGCAAGCACCCACATATTGTCTGGCGTAATTCTAACAATCTCGTTTAACTCCTATGAATTATTGATTAGACACAGAAAAGAATACAGAGGATTGCAAGTCAATGTTTAATCAAGGGACACAGCCCCTCTCTTCCGATGGAGAAGAGAATAGGTCTTCATTATTGTTGTAGCGGAGCCAGCCTACTCCTCCTCCCCATTGGCTCGGAGTTTCATCATGCTTACGGCGAATGACAAAGGAGACAAGTTATCTTATTATATCTCTGCTGAATTATACATGTGATTCAGAGACCTACTTTAGCTCTTTGCAGCCTGGGCAGCTGTACAGTGAGCTGGCCACGATCTTTCGTCATGTGCAGTCTTGACGAGTCAAGTCAAGTCCATTTTATTTGATGAGCCCTCAATCAGACTTACAGTCTCAAAGGGCTTCACGTGCATTTATGACGAGGTGAGGCAATCCTCTGTGATTGTTCCCTACGATAGTTAGCTTTAGACACTGTGCTAAGAGAGTACAAAACCGCCGGTCTCGTGAAAGTCCATGCCATGAGATGGTCACAAAGCATACGTGAGTGTGAGCGAAAGCTTGATCACATGCCTGCTTTTGAATGGCCACCTCAATGAAGAATGGCAGACTGGAGTTTGAACTAATGTAAACATTGCACTTGGCGACGATGAGTATGAAAAAGTGATGCATCTCTAAATACAGACTAGTCTGCACAAAAAAACATAATCTGCATTCAAACTGGCAAACAAACAGGTTGCCAAATGCAACAGCACTCTGTTTGCTTTACCACAATTAAAATAACCAAATGTCAATATGTGTGATTATCTGTGTTGATATTTGCTAACTATAATTGTCCATGTTTTCCAGCATGAATGCGTTATATCATTTATATTCATATATTCATTCAAAACCAACATATGACTTTGTTGATAGTAGCTGTATAAGCAGTATAAGTATTGTCTTTCTACTAACTTCCTGATATTAGCATTTTATAACTCACATAAACATCAGTTTGTGCTTGGCAGTAATATCTCAACATTTCATGTCACATGGCGTCAGTGTGTCGTACTTTGGTATCGACGTTGATGGTTTCACTGGATGGTTGAGTTCACTGCAAAGCAAACAGTAATAAAGAAAAAAACCATTATCATAATTACGGTGTGTATTTGTGTGTAAGACGCGTGTCAGTTGGGGGGGGGGGGGGGGGGGGGGGGGGCAGCGTTATAGGCTGGGACGAGTTGCCAGGATGTGTGCCCTGCCTTCCAGCCGTGCTGCAGTGCACACATGACGAGCCCGGAGACTCCCGCAGAGGCACTTCTGCCTCGGTAAAGGTTGCACGAGGTTTAAACTGAATTAGACACAGAGAGAGAGAGAGAGAGAGAGAGAGAGAGAGAGAGAGAGAGAGAGAGAGAGAGAGAGAGAGAGAGAGACAGACAGACAGACAGACAGACAGACAGACAGACAGACAGACAGACAGACAGACAGACAGACAGACAGACAGACAGACAGACAGACAGACAGACAGACAGACAGACAGACAGACAGACAGACAGACAGACAGACAGACAGACAGACAGACAGACAGACAGACAGACAGACAGACAGACAGACAGACAGACAGAGAGAGAGAGAGAGAGAGAGAGAGAGAGAGAGAGAGAGAGAGAGAGAGAGAGAGAGAGAGAGAGAGAGAGAGAGAGAGAGAGAGAGAGAGAGAGAGAGAGAGAGAGAGAAAGAAAAAGGCTTCTCACTTCAATCCATGGTTCACTGCCGGGTAATCTTTGCCAATCAAAATGTTGTAATGTGGTGCACAGATCGCTGAAAAAGAATAAATCAATATTGTTCCTAAAAATAATTGTTTTGGTCGTAATGAAAAGATTGTGCAGTGACAGGATGTTTGAAATATGAACTAGCATGTAGGGAAATTCGAATAGCAATTAAAGGTTCATTTGTTTGATGTGGTTGTTGCTAATTCATTTGCAAAATGTCTGTATCAAATGTTTATTAAGAGAACCTCCCCTCCGGTCTACAGAGAATATGTTTCCATGTTGTCACTCTTAACCAATAATAAAAACACACCTTAGAATTAGCTAAACAGTGTATTGGCTCATCACAAACGTATTCTACAATGCTGCCATGAAAATCTGCCATGAAGAGCTGTGCTAGCGAAACAGAAAACAGAAAACAGAAAAAGAAGACTGTTTGTGTTCCACTAAGGATCCCCTTTCTGCTTTGAATAACATTTTGATTGTGTCCTTGGTGCTCACACAAGTATGTGTGTGTGTGTGTGTGTGTGTGTGTGTGTGTGTGTGTGTGTGTGTGTGTGTGTGTGTGTGTGTGTGTGCGCGTGTGTGTGTGTGTGTGTGTGCGCGTGTGTGTGTGTGTGTGTGTGTGTGTGTGTGTGTGTGTGTGTGTGTGTGTGTGTGTGTGTGTGTGTGTGTGTGTGTGTGTGTGTGTGTGTGTGTGTGGACATGGTGCGGGGTGGGAGGGAGGTAAACTGTCTTAGGACAGTGATAGACGTCTCTGCATCAAGTAGTGCCAGCATACTATCCTCAACAGAGTTCACAAAGCAGTTAAAACACAAACCATTTCCTCGTGGCAGCACTTGGACATGAGGATGTTGTCGTTATTTTACTCGTTTTCAAAATGTTTGTGACCATTTGTGTCTCCGAGCAAAGGTTCCCTTGGTTGAACGAGGGTTCATGGTTGACAGAGAGTCCAGGCGCTCTTGGTGTTCACTCCACATGAATAATATACAGCCCTTGCAGGGTAAGCTAAGGTTATCTTCGCCGTTCCGAGCACTGAGGGGACACTAGACATTGATCACGGCGGCAGGACAGAGTCAGGAGGACACACCCTGTGCTAGTGTTGTCCCGTTCTCTCTCTCTCTCTCTCTCTCTCTCTCTCTCTCTCTCTCTCTCTCTCTCTCTCTCTCTCTCTCTCTCTCTCCCCCCTCTTAGACCTTCTGTCTCTGTTCTCTTGTTCATCTGGCGGTTTCAGCCCACCGTACTTTCTTTTATTTAACTATTCCTCTAAATATTTATGGTTGTCCCTCTTCCATTTTATTCTATAGCATTCTCAAGGATGGCACACAAACACACATGCAAGAACACACACACACACACACACACACACACACACACACAAACACACACACACACACACACACTCCCTCTATTCTCTCCATTCTCCCCCACTGTCTACAATTCTCCTGATAGATATTTTCTTTTTTACCTCATTTGAATCACAAATCCCCCCACAAAATCCACACCTATACACCCTCACACAAGAACATCTGCAGTGCACTATATTTACACACACACACACACACACACACACACACACACACATCGCTCCTAACATCTGCACCACCGGGAGGGAGAGAGAGAGAGAGCAGGGGAGATAAAGGGAGAGAGAGAATAAAGAAGAATCAAACTAGGGCGAGTGGGAGCCTGCAGCAGCTCCTGCGATGAAGGATAATGTGGTCTCGCTCACTGCCGTACACTGTGCTCACCCAGAACATGCTGGCCTTGCACAACCACTTGGACGAGAGGAACACCGGGCCCTTCCTTCCTTGTCTTGACGGTGGTGTCGACAGCGACTCCAGCGACTTAAGCAAATGTAAGTCGGGATCCTGCTCTTAAGTTCGATTCTGTTTACCGGCCACATAAACACTCCATCAACGGACCAATCAGGAAAATATGTCAGTGTTTAATTAAAGTTAAAGTATGTTTTGTTTGCTGCTGCGCTTAATGGAAAGATAATGCAGTAATATTTAATTTGTTGACGTATAATAATTAAAATAATTGATTTCATTATAAAGACGAACGGCGCTATTTAGAAGCTTAAATGTGTGCAGCCACATCTCGCTCGCGCAGTTGGGAATTGTCATAATTACAAAAAACTAGGCTTTTGTTATCATCTCTCATACATTAGCTGCTGACCATAGAGGCGTGGGCATCGTTTTGCTGGCATTGAATGCAATTGTGGTCTCCCTATGCAGCACTACATGATCTGCCTGCCGCTAACTTTATTTCGTGTTATTGCTGTGAATTCCCCCGGTCGGGTCCCTGAGAGTTCTAGTGAGCAACTCGCAGCTTCAAGCCCCGCATCTAACAGCCTACTGACATTAAGGTTGGCGGTAATCTCAGCGAGGGTCAGCGCTGCTAAAAGCCAGTCACTCACGCATCAATCACTCCCCCTTATTAACAGGCAAGGGGGCCCTGTGTTTTCAAAACTCTTAATTTTCTAATTGAATCCCGTCACCTTTATGGAAGTCTATCAAATGACGACAAACTCAAAGGGCAGCGCTGGCGACTGTGGCGTGAATGCTGGGCTCTTGTTTTGCGCGGTGCGGGTAATGATGTTGATCCGAGGGCTGGCGTTTTGACGTCTGTAGACGCACAAGGCCACGGCGTGGCTCTTCCAGGCTTTAGAGGAGGGATTCTATCCTTTATGACGCACCCCCCCCCCCCCCCCCCCCCCCCCCCCCACCCCTGAAATGGAGAACCCTACTACAAGTTAGAAGAAGCTCTAGTCCATCCGTCGCCAACAGAGGACATTGATCCCTTGTCCCACAAGAGAGGGCGGTACAGAGACACCATGAGACTACCTTTTTATCTTTGAAAATAAGCCTGGAACAATACGACTGACAATTCAATTAAAGAATCACCAACTGTTATGCTCAAAGTTTGCAGTGATAATTAGTAATATGAGAGAAAATAAACACCATCAGAGTTTCTTGTTGTGGATAAAGAAGGTAACAGACAGACAGACAGATGCATATAAAGATAGATAGATAACAGACAGATGCATAGATATACAGACAGACAGACTGACTGATATAGATATAGTCATATAGATTGATAGATAGATAGATACATAGATACATAGATAGACAGATACATAGACAGACAGACAGACAGACAGACAGACAGACAGACAGACAGACAGACAGACAGACAGACAGACAGACAGACAGACAGACAGACAGACAGACAGACAGACAGACAGACAGACAGACAGACAGACAGACAGACAGACAGACAGACAGACAGACAGACAGACAGACAGATAGATAGATAGATAGATAGATAGGTCATAAAGATTGACAGATAGATAGACAGAGATGAAAAAAGATAGATACATAGACATATAGATAAATATAAATATATAGATAAATACAGACTGACAGTTAGCCCTTAAAAGGTCTGATGTTGTTATATGTTATTCTTTATTTTTTATTTTATTTTGTCCAGCAAAAGATTGAAGGCTTAGGAAGAATCAGCTATGAATGATTTGACATAAAAAGCATGAAAATTCAAATAAATAAATTATTTTGCATAATCATATAACCAAAGATAGCCTACATCTTCTGCCTCACAGATCCCTTTTTGATCGCTCCCATCTTAAACCGTATGCATTGTGGAGAGCAGCGGCAGCTCTGTGGCTGCCTAAACACCGCCAGCGTCTGGGCGGGATTACCATTTGGTGCCAACTGCCAATGTCCAGAGATTTGGCAAAGATGTGCGTGACATGATGTTCTTTGTCAGGGTCGCAAACACATCCATGATTTCAACCGTTGGCTGTATTTGTGCAGAGCAGCTTGCACAAGCTTGATAAATCCTTTAAGCGTCTGATCACATCAAAATCCAGAGTCATTTATTGCCGGTCCTAGCAAGGACAAAAAGCAAAAAATAATAATAATAAGCGGATGGCCATTGGAACTGCACAGAGCATGAATAAGTTACGCCAGAAATACATGACCTGGATGGGTGCTGATGGGAATGAATGTCTTTTCCCACCTCAGATCCTGCCTCACTGTGACCGCGCTCATTCAGGCATTCTCATGGTCCTCTCATGAATAGTATCATTGCGTTCTGCGTTCCAATGGAAAACAGTTATATTTGTCTGTTTCACAACACAGAGTTTCTAAAACACATCTCACAGCGAGATACCAGGTCTTATTCCGCGGGCTTTAAAGTATTTAGAGAGAAAAATAAAATATAAAAAAGGCTACAAAGGAATGCACAAGGTGAATCCTGAGTTCAAGACAGAACCACAAGCTAATCCAGAGGCAAACACATTTCTCACATCATACTCTGGGCCACAGCCCAATCCTCAATAGGTGGGAAGAAAGAGATTACATTGGGCGATCCATGGCGTGTCACCTAGCATGTGGACAAACCCATTATCGAGGTGCTTCCTCCTGGGCTAGCCACTGTAGCACCTGCACCATTTATCCCTTCCCCACACTAGATACCAGCGATCAACCTGCCTAGTCACACGTCTGACACGTCTGACACTCCTATCTCTCGCTGTCTCTCCCATCCCCGAAATAAAAATTAGAGCCGTTTTTTTTTTTTTTAACCTGGGACCTTTTTAAAGTATGACGACTCTGAGTCCATTACTCTGGACCTTTCAGTTGTGCAGAGACAGCATCCCCCAACCCTTATGTAGCCCTTATGTAGCCCTCATATAGCCCTTATGTAGCCCTTATGTAGCCCTCATATAGCCCTTATGTAGGTCTTATGTAGGCCTTGTCCCGGCGACAGGGAACCCAGAAGGACTGCAGCCCTTCACAGAGGCCGTGTGACTTTGCACATGATGGATTGCGTGTCTGTGCTTCCCCTCAGCCGATATGCACAGGGCTGCAGAGTAGCGTTGCAGCTGACCCCAGACCAGCGCTCTGTTCACCAAACATCTGGGTGACATGGCTTTAAAAGATGAGGACAAGGTTGTCATTTTTCAAATGTCTTCACAATCACAGCATAGCCTATGTTCGCCCTGTCCTGTTGTAATTGGCAAGTTATTCCAGCCATATATACTGTATATATATATTATTTTTCATCAAACTGTAGCAAGAAAGGTAGACAAAATGTTATGCAGTAACATCTCTTCAGACATACTATGCTACAATACTATTTTATTTATGGTAATCCGATTACAAATGGATAAAAGCATGTGCTGATTGCATGAATGTAAAAACGAATCAAAAAATGTTGCTTTTATTTCCGCCTTAACTTGTTTTGGTTTTGTTTGCTCTCCTCACTGAACACTTCCACCCCTCAACAGTAGGGGGCAGGCTTGGAGAAGCTCTCAGCATGCCTCCCATCACCACCCTTCTCTCAGACATCTAGACCCACCCCAGAGATTGCACACACTAGGTGGGTGGCAGGCAGCAACCCGCTCTTTTTTTATTCTCTCGCTCTTCTCTCTTTCTCTGACACACACTCTCTGTTTCCGTATCACTCTCTTATTCATTCCACTCGCCATCGTTCTGCCACCTACTGACTTTCTGACTCTCTCTCTCTCTCTCCCTCTCTCTATGTTATCTCCCTGGGGGAGAGGAGGGAGGGGGGGGGGGAGCTGAGCCGATGGGACAGCCCTCAGAATTCCTTCCCAGCCCTCCAGCAGTTAATTGCAGAGGGAAGATATATGAGGTGCAGAGCCACTAAAGCAGCCGCCATCCCAGTAACAGGCGTGGGCATCGTGGGGGATTGAGATGGAGCGCTGGGCATGGAGACTTGTTTGACTGAAAAAAATGAAAACATAAAACAAGCAACACTCTTTTACTGATCTGGAGAAGACTCGTCACAATGGTGTTGAAACCTGGCCTTTTCTTTGAAGAAGGAACCCACCGGGAACAAGACAGTATCACCTCATCTCATCTTATGAACAAGTGATACAGACGCCAGCTGATACTGGTAACATACAGTCATAGCTTCCTTGTGCATAGGAGCAGCACGACTGGTGTACAGCAGTGCTGAAGCAATGCATATCATTAGAACCCACCACTGTGCCAAAGGTGTTCATCTTCTCTTTAAGGAGCGTGGCCATCATCCAATCTCAAATCACTGCATCAATTTCTTCCCTCCCTTCCCCAGTCCCTCCCTCCCTCCCTTGGTTCTCCCCTCCACACGCCCTCCCCCGTTTCTCCCTGAAGAAGAGCATGTGATGCTCTCGTTGCGTTCTCTCACGTGTTGGCAGCTCATGTCGGAGAGAGCTGCTGCTGCTGCTGCTGCTGTTCCCGCTGCTAAATCTGTCTGGGCGCCATCTCGCACGGGCCAGCGGCACCAGCATAAGGACCCGGGAGGGCGAGAGGCGGTCGGGTGTTGGTGGGAGGCTGGTTTGCCTGAAGCGTACGGGGCTCGGGTCACTGGGTCCGGGCCTCGACAGCCTTTGGCATGTCCCCCCCCCCCCCGCACGGCGCTGGGGAAGAGAAGGGGAACAAAAGCCCCATCCGGTGTAATGAAGACCCAAGTCCAGTGATAACATTTCCAAGCCACGTGAAGCTGCTACGGACGGAAAAGAGATGCCGTGCTCCCGGCAAAGAGTGAGCAGCCATCTGCTCTGGTTCGTGGAGCAGGGCGTTCAAAGGCAGCGCTTCTCCAGACTCTTTTAGTTGAAATGTTACAACAAGGTGGACGCCGGCGTCTCTCGGGGGAAGGATTGCGGGGCCTCCCTCTTCATATGCGCGGTACACGCACACACACACACATATGGCTGTAGCTGCCGTACATGCTGAGGAGTACACTGCGCGGGTACGAGTGCCGTGAGACTGCATGCGATGACGTGGCGCTGGGGGCTGTGGTCCCAGTGAATCTGAAGTCTCTGTGGTGGGTCTGTGAGTGTTTGCGTTTTTATCAAGGTTGACTTTTATTTTATTTTTTTGTTACTGGCGCCAATGTTGACTACATTAAACCACCACCTCCGCTCTCGAGGCGGTGAACCCGGCCGGAACGTCACCGCAGGAATGTGACGCTTGCCCTTTGAAGGAGCCATGCGACAGCGGAGATGTAAATAAGGAAGCGCGGCTGTGGCTTTCACGACGCCCTTGGACAAATGAATACCCGTCTCTCAGACGGCGGCCTTGTTGAACCCGGCAGATGATGCAATTTGTCTGGTTTTAGGCTTGAATGTGCAACAGAGGCTGCCTATTTCTTGGTCAAACGTCTTTTCAGTCCGTTCGGCTTGGTCTCTTTATTTTTTTGTGGCGGTCTCCTGATGATTAGACAAGCACTGTACAACAATGTTGAAGGACTTCATCCGTTTTGGATAAGATGGGTGTCAGGGAATTATTAATATGGTGTTCAAGTGCTAGAAGGTGGAACGTTTTGCATGCCTTTATACGTATACAGTACAGTACAGTACATATAATATATACTGTATATATATATATATACTGTATATATATATTACTATATATATAGTGTGTGTGGGTCAGCGTGAAACATGTAGTACATGCCCGCTGGGATGTTCCATGGGAGTTTTTATCTAGTTTCATCTTCAAATCCCAGAAAGAAATTGAACTTCTGGTATAAATGTATCAGCTGAAAAACAACACGTAAAAGAAAACAAGAATTGGTGGACATATTGGTATATATTTAGGAGGTATGTCATTATTTAGCTTCAAATTCTCATATGCTCAACTGCAGCTTGACTAAACAACATCTATACGCACTGTGTTCTATTGGAATCTATTCATATTGATTTATATTTACACATTAATTCAGCACACCAACAATTCAGCGCACCAACAATTACATCCAATCAATAAATGCATCACACGTGATTAGCCGGTTAAAAGTACTCCATTTGGACGCATAGCCATCGCTCGCCCCAACCGTTTTCCCCGTCTCTAGCCTGCATGCTGCTGTGTGATCCAGCCTGCCTCGTCAGCACCGTTGAGGGCTGACGCTCGGTCCGCAGGTGTCCACAGGTATGAAGGAAGGAACGGTAAATCACTTGTGCCCCTGTGGACATGCACACTCAAACTTCCAGCGCGACAATTAGATGGAGTCTTTACTCCATGATACACGCGGATGAAACGAGAGGAATATGAACTGATACAGCACAGAGGAGGATCCTGAAACAGCGTGTCATGTCATCAGCTTTCCGTCCCTGGTGTTTCCAGGAGTGGCCAGGTCTCCCTGTCAGCAGAGGTACGGCTGGTAAAGCAATAACAGCAGCGTACCTGTGGGAAGTCAGTTTCATGACCCCCCCCCCCCCCCCCCCCTGTATCATTGAAAGGCAGAGGCAATTATAATGTGCGTCTAGTCCACTTCTTTGTTTTTTTTGTTTGTTTTGGTCCAAATTTGTTGAGAGCACAGGGCGAAATGGAAATTCATGATAATTACCAAGCAAAAGTGTGCGACTCTCAACCTTGAAGGTTAGGGCGGTGTTTTGAAAACATTAACTTGGAAAACTGTTTTTCACCGATTGCAGTTGGTGGACACCGAGTTCAAGGAGATCAATGTAAATATGTGATATTTTGAAGCTGATGCGGAATTTGACACAATCAGCCGCAAGATCAGTATAGAGAATAAGTCAAAATACAGTTGAGTGCAAAATGAGAAAGTAAATCACTTATTTTATGATAATGACTACAGAAAACCTTGGTCCTTGAATGGTGCATCCAGTGGCTGTTGTTTGTAGGGTTCAGGCAGGAAGTGTATTTGACAAATCAGACCATGTCACACTGGATAGATGTGTCTTACAGTCCGGTTTGTTAGATAAATTAAGGCGGTGATCAGCATGCTGAGAGGCTGTGAGAGGGGATTGGGGAATGTAATTCACGGAGGTCAGCTGTGACCACTCAAGAATGAAGAGACAGGAAGTTGTCAGTGTGAGTGGTTCAACCGTGTCTATACGTGTCTAAAAAAGAAGTACACGCAGGGAATATTGTAATGGAGAGACATTCACAGACCCTCTTGTCTGTTGCTGGATCTAAATTAAGAATCCAAAGCTATGTCCACACAGAAGCAACTGCCAACATGGTGGACGATGAGGTGCTAGGGTCGGGAGGCTCTGAGTCCAGCGTCTCCCTAGAAGGCTAATACATGACTAATTAGTCCCCACTTACAATATGTATTCGATTGCATACCGTTTCTAGCCCTGTGAGACCACCCTGATCATCCGGAAGTTCACGTTCTGTTTCTCTCTCCAAATCAGTCTGGCCTCGATCCCGTTGAATGCCTTTTCTAAAAGTGATTGAACCAATCAGCACAGGGGGAGTTATGGTGGGACCAATCAGCACTAGGGGGGAGGTATGGTAGGACCAATCAGCGCTCAGGGGAAGGAGTTTCAGTTCATGACGTACAAGTAGCATCACAGTCTGCCGAATTATAAAAAACAATGGCGGCGCCAAAGGAAGGTTTAGCCATCTAAGGAGCATTCAAAGCAGTTTTTATCCCAAAAAGGACTGAATAACGATGTTAGAAGGTGAAAATGTATGTGCACGGAAGGCTTTTATCAGTTTAGAATGTTTTGGCTTTACCTCAAACCAACTTCGAGAAGAGTGAAGAGAGCAAGGATGTCTCTGATTGTCTGGAGTTTTTTTAACAACATAAGGCAGCATCCATATATTGAACTAAATTACTGGCCAGCCATGGCCAGCCATGGCCAGACTGCTATTCATTGCGAGACGCAAACATTTAAATCTGGAAGGTCTCACGAGGCTATACCATTTCCAAAATAATTGCCAAAAAAGCTATATTCACGCAGTTTTGAGTAATTTCATCTTTCACTTTATTTCAAACTGGAGCTGTTTACGGCCTTCCATTTGATACTGCTTGGCATTTGAATCCATCAGAGGGAATTAGTCTGAGAAAACATTGGGGAAATTACTGATGATGATTGCTGTTGATATGGTTGATCTAATGATCTAGATTCAAGTTGAAGCAACAAAATGACAACTTTAAATTATATTTTAACCATCTCTTAATAATTGCGTGTTTTCAAGTCAAGCTATTTCTGTAGAGTTCCTTATTGCCTATGAAACCTTTTTTTAACTCACATTATGTTTCATAATAGTCCATGGATAACAATCGCCTCAGCCAATCAAGGTACAGGATGTCAGGAAGATCCCTTTCCCCAGAGACACACACAGTCCTTCTGCCTCTAACTACCTTAGGAAAGAAGATTGAAAACAATCGAAAGACCAGAATTTGGGGATTTGTGTTGCGGGTACAATGGGATGGGAACACATTTAGACAAAAGTGGTCGTATTGTTTCAGGTGAGGCAGTTATTGGTGCAGGGGTAAGGACAAGAACCAAGGAGAATATAATATCATATCTGAATGTACTATAATAGTGTTAATATTAATCATAATGAGGATGATGATGATGATGATGATAGAACGGGTCACTAAAGGTTAGGGTTGGAGTAGCCGGGGTCACTAAGGGTTAGAGTTAAGGTTAGAGTTAAGGTTAGAGTAGCCGGGGTCACTAAGGGTTAGAGTTAAGGTTAGAGTTAAGGTTAGAGTAGCCGGGGTCACTAAGGGTTAGAGTTAAGGTTAGAGTAGCCGGGGTCACTAAGGGTTAGAGTTAAGGTTAGAGTAGCCGGGGTCACTAAGGGTTAGAGTTAAGGTTGGAGTAGCCGGGGTCACTAAGGGTTAGAGTTAAGGTTAGAGTTAAGGTTAGAGTAGCCGGGGTCACTAAGGGTTAGAGTTAAGGTTAGAGTAGCCGGGGTCACTAAGGGTTAGAGTTAAGGTTAGAGTAGCCGGGGTCACTAAGGGTTAGAGTTAAGGTTAGAGTAGCACGGGTCACTAAGGGTTAGAGTTAAGGTTAGAGTAGCCGGGGTCACTAAGGGTTAGAGTTAAGGTTAGAGTAGCCGGGGTCACTAAGGGTTTGAGTTAAGGTTAGAGTAGCCGGGTCACTAAGGGTTAGAGTTAAGGTTAGAGTAGCACGGGTCACTAAGGGTTAGAGTTAAGGTTAGAGTAGCCGGGGTCACTAAGGGTTAGAGTTAAGGTTGGAGTAGCCGGGGTCACTAAGGGTTAGAGTTAAGGTTAGAGTTAAGGTTAGAGTAGCCGGGGTCACTAAGGGTTAGAGTTAAGGTTAGAGTAGCCGGGGTCACTAAGGGTTAGAGTTAAGGTTAGAGTAGCCGGGGTCACTAAGGGTTAGAGTTAAGGTTAGAGTAGCACGGGTCACTAAGGGTTAGAGTTAAGGTTAGAGTAGCCGGGGTCACTAAGGGTTAGAGTTAAGGTTAGAGTAGCCGGGGTCACTAAGGGTTAGAGCTAAGGTTAGAGTAGCACGGGTCACTAAGGGTTAGAGTTAAGGTTAGATTAGCCGGGGTCACTAAGGGTTAGAGTTAAGGTTAGAGTAGCCGGGGTCACTAAGGGTTAGAGTTAAGGTTAGAGTAGCCGGGGTCACTAAGGGTTAGTTAAGGTTAGAGTAGCCGGGGTCACTAAGGGTTAGAGCTAAGGTTAGAGTAGCACGGGTCACTAAGGGTTAGAGTTAAGGTTAGAGTAGCCGGGGTCACTAAGGGTTAGAGTTAAGGTTAGAGTAGCCGGGGTCACTAAGGGTTAGAGTTAAGGTTAGAGTAGCACGGGTCACTAAGGGTTAGAGTTAAGGTTAGAGTAGCATGGGTCACTAAGGGTTAGAGTTAAGGTTAGAGTAGCACGGGTCACTAAGGCCTCCACCTTAAACTTGCCAAGGGCAGAACCATTTGTTCTCGCAAACCAGCAGTGATAAACAAACAAATAAATAAATAAATATATTATATATATATATATATGTCTTCTACATGCAGCAGAGGCTCTGAGGTCATTGGCTGGTGATGGATGGGATGGATGATGGTCAAACCAGGCCTTCCCAGATCAGACTGGCTGGGCCATCAATAATAAATCACCTGCCATTAGCATTGCATATTAGATAGAGGGCTGGAGACGGGCTGCTACCGTTGAGTGGGTGCTCACTTTAAAGCCCTTCCTGCTCTCTGAGCGGACATCGCCAGGCATGCGGCGGCCATAGAGCAATATGAAGAGACAGCTAGACGTTTAGTGCAGACTTGTTTTCTTCTTGTGAATTTCAAGGCTCTTCTAGCTATTTAGTTATGGCCCTTTCTCCGGGAGTGTATTTAACCACCACACACCTACGCGGTGGTTGAGGAGCAGATGCAGGCCATTATTGTCACAATCTGGAGAGAATAATGTTAGTTAGCCGGTTTCAGCATTGCTAATGATGCAACGCAACAAGATAAGAAACTCATGCTAATTAATAACATCTTCCACAAAAAGTAATTGGTTCAGTATACATATTGTTTTGTGTTACAATTTACTCATTTATCATAAAAAAATAATAACAATATGTTTGCATAAAGGCAATACCTAGACCAGTAATATAATATTACTGGCACACTTATATATTCATGACACACTTTCTGGAATTGTCTTTGCCTGAATCATCGCTATGAATCATGGGTATGATTGGAATTCCTCCATAGAACACAGCCAGACCTAAATAATAGAGCCACTCCAGACGCAGCCCCCCGAGAGGGAAGCAGCCGCGCCGTACCCCATCACACAGCACCAGTCACAGTAGCTGATAACGGCTGCGGTGGACCAGCCAGCCACAGGTACGGTGGCCGAGACCTGTCGAACCAGCTGCGTATCCGAAACGCGTTGCACATTCGAAAACCACAAGCGCAGTAACGGAAATCACACACGCAAAAATCACAACACAACGGCAAAAGCCACAACCCAAACACGCAAAAGCCACAACACACCTGCAAAACTCACAACATAACGGAAGTGAGCGAAAACGGATGTTGACAATGGAACGGGCAGACTATTAGTGCCGACACACGAGAAAGAGGAACGTTCCTGCTTGTTTTAGAAGTTTTTTTTATTGTAGTTGAATTGTACTTTTTTTTCAGGATTTGTACTTCATTCGTTAACGGCTTTCTGCAGTTATTGTGGCAAGAAGAAGATACTTGCGATTTCTTAATTCTTAATTAAGTATTGCACGATGCCGATGGCGCTAGTGGTGGCCCGCGCGCATGTTTTTTTTCTGACGAGCAGGAACGTTCCTTTTTCTCATGTGTCTCATGTTTCATTGTTAACATATGTTTTCGCTCACTTCCGTTATGTTGTGACTTTTGCAGGTGTGTTGTGGCTTTTGCGTGTTTGTGTTGTGGCTAGTGTCGTTGTGTTGTGGCTTTTGCGTCTGTGTTTTCCGTTAATGCGCTTGTGTTTAGGAGTTTGTTCGACACCTCTCGGCCACCGTACACATGGCGAGCAGTAGCCGGCTACTTCCTCTTCTATACTACAAACTTTCTGTAGTTTTTTCAAAGGGAGACAGTAAGTCGTTCAACCGAGATATATTGAATAGGTTCTCTCGGATCTGTGATTTTAAGATTTTTTTTTTAAAGATAGAAAAAAAGTAATACATTATATTTGTAGCCGCAGGATAAAAAAGTTGAATTTCCAAGAGATTAAGTAAATGCAACAGAACAGCTGTGCTGAAACGTTTCCGTGCCTTAAACACATCATGAAACCCTGTAGTACTGTCGAGCAGTGCCAAACAACAACACAAGAGAGTAGAGGAACTTTCGGAAGCCCATATGAAGCATCGCTCCCTTTCTGCTTCCTGAAACATGTTTAGAATTGAGTCGTGTTCCAGAGTATCTCTTCATCAGGGTGGAGGACTGCGCAGGAATCAAACATGCGTGGGAGGGCCATCAAAGCTTTGAGTACGGACATGAAAGGGAAAGGTTGATGCAAGGAGAATTACATCTGATACTGTTTGATGTCATCATAAACGAATGTCTTAATAATGATATAAGCCACTTATTCTCAATGGCAGTGAATGATTAAGATACATGTTTGGCTCTTGATCATATACAAATTGCATGTTATTATATACAACACCTTTCTACTATCTATACATTTTAGCCGTTTCTGTATGGTTATGTAGACTCACGAATGAACATTTTCATTTTTTTCACTCACTCAACAATGTTGTGTTATGTTAAATATGTGTTTTTATCCTTAGATGGTACAATGTGTGAAAAGTTGCCCGACCCAATCAAATCCCGATACATCAAATCCCATTCCTTCTTTGTTTAGTTCTGCCTGTTTACTTGGAAATTGGTCATTATGGAAGTAAGATGTTCTCTGAAAGTCGTTCGCCATTGTCTTCACATTTTTATCGAGCCTTAAAACTATGCTTGGACACCCGCTCCTGGGCTGCAGAGCTGGGCCGGGGTAGAGTATGATTGCTGCAGGATTTACTACGGTTAAAACAAGCCAATAGCTACCCAGAGTATTGTATTAAGTGCTGTAGCCAGCGGATGCCGCAAACATTTTCAACACATGCTGTTTTATAAAGTTGGGGGGGGGGGGGGGGGGGGGTTCTGCTCTGCATCCTCCCCAATAAACAGTTGCCCCGTTAAATGGGCCCAACATTTGAAATGTTTACGGCGATGGGAGGGCTGAGGGAGGTTAGGACAAGGTTGTCCCCCGGATGCTCCCTCCAACGCCCAGAGCAGACTCCCCTTTTGCAAATACTTTCATGGATGGCTGGTTATCCATATTCTGGCAAGGCCAGCGATGCGATTTCACTCTTGATTACCTCCACTGATCAGCGTGATTGGTTTAGTGTTGAGTAAATATCAAGGCAAACAATGCATGGATTACCAGGGCGAGAATCAGGGGGATAAGCAGAGGCAGGAGGTCTTTGGTGGTTTCCATAATCCTGATGAACTACCAGACAACTTTGGCATGTGAGTCGTGCAAGGTCAGCACAAAATACAACACAGTGAAACTCCTCTCAACTCGTGCTCTGGGTAAAGTTTGCCTTCAGCTGACGAGTTTGTTAGGAGCATGGCATTTCACAGGATTAACCTGATATCCATCTGCCGCCTTTTAATTCCACGGTAATTTAAACCTCCAAATTGATCCGCGTGCCTAAATGCCCTTTTTTTTTTTTTTAATCGCTGCCATATCAGATGTTTTCCCACAGCGAGATTCTTATCAGAGGAAAAAGTCAAAGTGACACACATTAGGTAGAGTTGCAGTCTCTCCTGGGGCCCGGGCCTCAAACGACCCCCTTCTCGTCTCCATTCGTCAGGGCTGGTGACAAGACAGCCCTGCTCCAGGCAGGAGGCCAGATGAGGTCAGACCCTGTTACACAAAGCCCCAGATTACTCATGAGCACCATTCCAAATAACTTGTCAAGACAGATCTTCGGTCCCGGCGTTCATTATTCACACTCAAAACGCTGTGGAAGCCGGGGTAAGGTGTCTAGGGGGTGGAAGGGGAGAGGAGATCCTCACATCTTTACCTCTCTGCCGCCTCACCTCTTATGAAACAAAGGCTGGATATGATTGCAGAAGAGAAGAAAATGATGGCACAGAGGAAATAGTTCAAGAATCACATATAATTCATAACTATTCACTTAGTCATTATCTTTTCAGCTTCACAGGTGCAGAAATAAAGGTAAGAGGGGCACATGAATGGAAAATGGAACATACATTTAGCAGCCTGCGACATTTCAATCTGGCAAAATAGGTTTCAAACAGAACAAGTCTCATTTAGGTGAGTGCCCAGTGATGGGTGCTAGTGTTTGAGATTTAAGTACTACAATAGGACCGTCTTCAATTTCCTTTATCTCCTAACATTAGCACAGTATTGTGATCTTTAGAAGGAAAAATACCACATTTCCACTTACTGTGTCTCCTGTGCGTCGCTCAATGGTGTGTGTCTGTGTTACCTTCAACGTTTTTCAAGCATGGGTGTGTGCGTGCGTGTGTCCATGCACAAGCGTGCATACATGATTTAGGTGTGTGTTCTTGAGTGAATGCTCTCAGCCAGCGTGTCTGTGATGGCAGACACAGCAGACACAGAGTAAGATGGATCTTGCCTCCTAGTCGGCCCATCCTTGTGGCTATGGCCTCCACAACCGCTAACCACTAATGCAGTGGCTCATTAGTCTAACCACACAAGAGCTCCCTCTTACAAACAGCCAACGAACTCTCGGTGGAACAGGTAACCGCCAGTGTTGGTGATGCACACACCCCCCCCCAACCTGTAGCATGCATAGAGTCCTTTCATTCTCTACACTCGAAAGCAGCAAATAGGTCGATCACACACCGAGAATACCATGTCCAGGGCTCATTTAGCCTGTAGCAAAATGAGCGTTTACGACAGCATAAACTCTGCTTTTCTTTTTGGATTTTCCACTCATAAACCACCATAAAAAGCTCTCGAATGCATAGCCCCATACAGGATGCCCTGGCATAATGCACATGTAATGGGGTCCATTACAGAGGACCTTAACAGACCGGCACGGTGGGGATAGGGTTTGAGGTTTAATGGTTTAGAGGGCAATCAGGTCCCAAGATGTTAAAGGGAGATAACAATATGTTTAGCCTATCTTGCTTCCAGGCATTATTACCCAATTGCTGAAATGATATTTCTATAGTGTAGCCCGTACCCAGTGGGTGATGTGTGGAGGACTTGTGTTTGAATTTGAATTGACATCAGATAACAAAAGCAAAACTGCAGCAGCTCCATTGGTGTTTGGGGTCCGCAGCTGCACCGAGCCGTCCAGCCCCAAGAATCAACACATCACTGGCACAGCGATCCCAAAGCCACTGAGCACAGGAACCGGTTGACACAACATGAAGGATAGATGTGGCTGCTCCAGACTCGGAGGCTCCTGGCTCCCTATCTGGCCCGAGTGCCAGGTGCCTAGTGAAGCCTGGCCGACGCTGGCTGTCCACAGAGTCTAAGTGGCACCATTGCCCGGGGGGCCGTAACAAGGCTTGACGGGTGGAGACACTTCCTTCCCCTTCCCTTCCCAGGTGGGCTCTTCCTCACACTGTGTAGAGTCACGTTGACCCCCGGGCAAACCGTTGATTGGGTCTAATCCGTGGTGAATTGATTGTAGGGACGAATCCAGCTGGTTAACACTCCCACTCAATCTGCCACGTTGCTTCTGTTCTCTCACGTTGCATCTGTTCTCTCATGTACATGCGTTTCGTGTCAGGGATTTGTGTTGTTTGCTGTTTGGTTTTAAAGGTGGTTGATTAACTGCGTACCGACTGTGTAGATAATTGTTAAGCTTTCTGTTTAAGGAATTGTGAGGTAATGGAGTTGCACATAATGTAAATTCATACAATGCAAATACTAGAACTGTAACCATACTTGGAGGAATAGTGCCTGCACACACTGTCATTTTAATCACAGGATAAATTCTGGCGTGAAAAGCAATTGCTTTACTACAATATACTGAGATTGATGAAAATCCTACATAATATTTATATGTATCGAAAGTTTGCAACTGGGCTGCATTCCCTGAGAAAGAAAAAGCAATACATTTCCTAAGCACCCATTGTCTTATATTTGGGTACCTGAGACATGCATCCTTCTGATATATAATGGATGCTGAGTCTTGAGGTGGCTTCCTCACTCTGCATCTGTGTCATAACTCAAAATGGGGGCAATATACAGACCCCTGTCAAGCAGTCAGAGATGGGGTAGAAACTGCTGTTTTTCTCGCTATTTTAAGAAACTATGGGAGTTGGCGTAAGCAGAAAACATTGCAGAAGGAAACAAACACAAAAACCTCCTGATATCTCCAGCGAAGAGTGAGAGCTGAGCAACTGGCCATTATATTGTAATGGTACGATCAGCACAATGTCCAATTCCTCCAAACACTGCCCTCCACAGATAGTCACACACAAGACGCCATCTTGCGACATAGCAGAATAGATTGGGTCACGGAATGGCCAAAGTTGTCAAGTTGTCCATTGTCATCGCATCCATTAAATCACATCCACACTGGTTGGGGTTTATGCGGGAGAGGGGGGTCATTACATGTTACGTGAGCTAGGTAATTACCATTTTAGGGCCAAAGGCCTACGCTTAAATGTTTTATGGTCGGTCAATGAACCTGCTAACGTGCGCTGTATCTCACCGATGACAATGCAGTCGATCAGGCCGTGACAAGGAGGGACGAGGCTTGCATGGCTGGTCAAACTATACCCTGCATATTGTACATCTTTGTCTGCGATCTTCATACGCGCTTCATAACGTGGCTTCGTGCACAAGCGCACTCCACTCGTGTGCAGCCATTAAGAGCCTGCCGCACGGTGTTCGTCTTTGCACAGAAATCCTCTAATTATAGGATTTATAAATGGCCAGTGTGCGCGCATGAATAAGTAAATACATGACAGCGGGAAGAGGCAGAGGCGTATTAAACCCTCTTGTGCTTCTTGTCTGGGGAGATTAACATTCTGAAGGTCACTGTTGGCACAGAGAGAGGGAGCTTTTAAGACCCTGCTCTTAGTGGGGAACAAAACCAGTTGTGCAAGGTTACTAAGTGATAAAACGACCACCACGGATGAAGAGCATGGAACAGAGCAGGGATTTGTTGTTGTTGGTCTAGTCGGGGTCACGACCCATTTAAAGCCAGGTGCCAGGAAGTACAAACGTGCACTCATTGCATCTATTGAAATGCATATGAGTTCTTGTTTGTTGTCAATATGTTATGCTTCTCAAATCATTTTTCAAGTATCTACTGTATTTAGACGAGATGCGTTTTTGTCTTGTGCCCTTGGGGTAAACACTATTCAGGATTCCAGTCGTTGTGTTAGACAAAGAATAGGAAAAGCCTTTTTGTGTTCATGAATACCCTGGCAATCAAGGCATCAATTATTTAAGGTCCTCACAGAGAGCAACTAACGCTGGCTGTCCGTGGCAGCGCTGGCCAGGACTGTTAATGCAGTCCGTTTAACACAGTTACAATTCAACTGGAGGGAAGCGGCACGAAAGAAAGACGTAGACAGAGTTATGGTTAGAATCCATAAGGGTGTTATCCAAGGTTATCTGTCACTTGATCCCTGTGTGCTGATCAGAAGGCCCTCCATCCTGACGTGGACATGCCGAGTGCATCACATGACAACTTTATCAAAATGTACAACTGCTGGGCACTTAACAAACAATGGACGATTGGACAATGGCACATAGAAGGTGCCCTTACTACTGCATGTACTATATTGGGCGGCCATGTCCATGCCCAATAAGTTACGACGCGTCTTTCAGAAACAGCCCTGTCTCCCAGGGGATAAACTGCAAGCTGCAAAGATCTGAAGAAACGCATTGCCCCATCCATAACAAAACAACAAAAATGTCAGTGTGATTTCCTGTCTTCACATTAAAGTTAATTTCCCCCTGACTGGCTTACGCTTTTATTTAATATGCAATTTGTTATGGCTCAGTTTCTGTTTTTATATGCATTGCAACAATTTACTGTAAAATCTGGATGCTATTGATTATTTGACTCTTTGACACTTCAATTTACTAAAATGACTTAATGGGTTCATGACGATCTAAAAGAATAGAGGGATAAATAATATGCAGGACAGATGGAACAATTAGTCAATTCACATTCTTACATTTAAGCTTTAAAATGCTTATACATATATCAGTATGCACAGTGTGCAAGCTTCTGCATCCCAAAGAGGTCCTTCTTTAATGTCTAAATGACCTTCATAATGGTATTCATGAGTATTCCCTACAGGCAGAATATATATATTTTTCCCTCTGCTGTTTTAACCTATGCCGGTCAATAGGAAAGATTCACTGGAGCAAAGAAACCCCCTCTGAGACACAGAATATAGAAGATGTTTAAACCACAAATAATACATTCTAATAATACTGTTTCCCTTACAGTAATTGCGACTGCATTTGCTTCACATGTAACGGAAAACCCACGAACTAGCGACAGAAGCATATTCTGTCCACTAACGAAATTAGTCAAACTTTGGGGGAATAATTAAATATTCCCTCCCATTGAACGCCAGTGTGCGGCGATACATTCTACCCAGGTGTAATAATCCGTCTTGATTGAAACGCCGGCGCTGCAGCAAATGAATGGTGCGGGAGCGACGCGTATCGTTCACACATCGACGCTCTGCGGCTCTTCACCCTGATGAGACGCTGGCTGAAAGGCAATATTGGCTTTTAAATTTACATTTTCTCAAACTGCCAGACTCTGTCCATGTGCCTACCAAATATCACTGAACCAATTAAAACGCACATCTGTTTCATTAGGCGAGCTCACATTCATCCATCTTATCTGTCAACCTCATCTTACCTGCATGCGCCCCATCTCTGGGAGTTTGATCAGAGGGACTGATTGAGGCAATTTCACTCCATTTGACCAGAAATTATAACTTTATTCTTTCAATTCCCCAGTTGATAGTCCACTTGATTATTTTTTAGAAGTTCCAATTCCAAGTCCAAAGTTGTTCTTTTTTCTTTTTGTTTGCAAAGACACACACACACACACACACACACACACACACACACACACACACACACACACACACACACACACACCATCACGTCAACACAACATACAGCAGAGAAACACAACCCCCTTGGTTTTGTCCTTCAGCGTTTCATCAAGATCACGACAAGACACAACAAGCAAACATAACAGGCAAATAGAAACCATTACCTGGTGAATGTTCCTCTTGCCAAGACGAGCAGAAGGGGCAGGAACGCCTGTCAGCCATGCCCGACATCAGCTGTCCATAAAATACAAGCTTGTTTTGATTAATTACTTTCCTCATGTATTATTGACTGTAATACTAATTAATAATAATACTAATTAATAATTGATCTTGTTTGGGTCAACTCTGAATGAGTCATTCTCCCCTTGAAGGTTTTAAACTGCAAAGTCCAGTGATCAAATACTAATAAAAGACAATATGCAGACCTAAAACATCAATTCCACCGTTATTCTTCCGTGTGAGTGAGCTGACACTACTCTGTTATTGTTGAACTGGTGGGGGGGGGGGGGGGGGGGGGGGGGGGTTTCCAAGCGGACCCTAATTCTCTGTGGCCCACAGAGTTAATGGCCCCTCGTGGTGCAGCCATGCCCCTTTCCAGCAAATGGTCTCTTCCATCCAAGCTTTACCAATCACAAACAAGTAAATAATGCAGGGCACTCTGACAGAGAAAGGAACAACAGAGCATGAACCTGTAGCCGGATAGACCCGGTTCTGTATTTCTTCGAGAAAGGCGTTCATTTTAGGGATTTACATATTCATTGAGGTCATTGTCATATCAGTGCAATAAAGCACAATAAGGTATATCTCACATGCAGGCGCGTATATTTACTATCACCACTACAGGGTGTTGGCCGGGGGCAGTTGGAGGGTGAGGAAGAAGCCCAGAACTATTGATCAGAATCTTAACTGGCAAGTGATCTAGCCTGGCTCTGTGGAAACCGGCCGTCTGCACACCTTCCATCCCTTCGTATTCGTCTGTGGAATGAAGCATTTAGCCAGACTGCAAGGACAAAGAAGCTTGCTCCGCTTCCCTGACAGAAATCATTACCGTAAGCCGGTCCTTGGTGATCATTGGCTTTTATCTTCACATTATAAAATGAAATACCACGCAAACGTGACAAGTATTTGTAGAGACGGTTCGGTAATGAATGTAGAGATGTTGGAATACTAATCAGTATAAAATATTTAAAAAATAGACCAACATTTGGAAGCCTTTTTATTGCTTTAGGAAAGGAAGGCTGTCTTCTACTTAGTCTTTAGCATTTTGACTTTGAAGAAATACTAAGTGTTCCACATGTATTAATTTACAGACTGAATGCAGGCGTGATGTTTGGTTTCAGTGGGGAGCCTCAACACTGTCACCGTTTTAATATTGACGCATGAACGTGTATTTATTCTTAAGATAGTTCCATATATACAAAACACGTGTCACGATGACAGGTACGTCATGAAGGTATTTTGTCTGTCCGTCGCTACATTAATCCGTCTGTTAAGTTCCAATAATTTGTTTGCTTGTTTGTTTGTTCCACGACCAAACCTTAATCAGTCTGGTCCATTTCATTAGTTAATAAATGTACCACGGGCATATTGGTTCAGAGTGATCTAACCAATTGAAAAAAAAAATACATTAAAACCAGAGCCCAACTATCTTTTCACTGTATGTGTCCTTTACACTGAATACAACCACACATAAGTAAAGCCAACTTAAAGGAAGGCATGAGAAGGAATGCAATGACCCGGCGAGGTAAATGGCTTTTGAGGAATGATGTTTTGGTTCAAGGACGAAACGCAGACCGAGGGCAAGTGAGAGTCCCTTTGAAAATGGAGCTCTCTTCTTCTCCCCGAAGCAAATAACGTTGTCTGCCCTGTAGTGTGAGGTTGATTGGATTGGACTATATCTATAAGGGGCGGGTGCAAGGTTGGAGCAATTTCGAAGGAGCAAACGATTGTGGGTAACCCGGTACCCTCGATGAGTTGAAACAAGGTAGTGTGTCCCATTTTAGCCATTGTATTTTGATTGTATTTTGATACAAAGGTTTACAGAAGTGTTTACAGAATGAGTAAAAAAAATAAAGATAAAAACCTTCCACGCGAGTTGCAGCCACAATTTCTTAGGCCCTTTGCAAAACTAAAAGAGAAGATTGCAAGACAATGGGTGTGTCTAGACTCAAATCTATAGACTGTGGCCAGGAAAAAAGGGCATGAATCTTTGATAAGCTCCCACTTACAATAACATACATGAGGACATGAGCCCGGAACGGCACAATGCTGCTTTAAGGGAAGTTCAGCTCTTCCACCTTGAGGAACAGGCTGGTGTCGTCACAGAGCGCTTGCAGACAACTATTTCAAAGTCAATTTCCTGCATATGGTGGTTCCCTCAGGAACTCGAATTACTGTTGCCGACGAGATTAGAAGAAAAAAAACATGTACCTTCCATCTATACGTGTCACCCCAGGCTTCAAGGTTGGGTTTCAGACTTGTCTCGTTGTGTGTCAAGAAAGCAGTGGTTTGAGTCTGTGCAATGTTTATACTCATCAAATATATACTGCAAATTAAAGCTAATTGGAGACCATTTTTAAAACTAAAAACACTTGCATAAATTGTAAGTCCTAAGAATTGATGACATGGTCTTAGTAAGGTCTATTACCTATATCTGACGGCATTCAATAATTAAACCGTATTCTATTTATGTACACATATAGTTGTTTCCTCATTGCACACAAAGAGTCAAGTCAATTTGGTGTAATTTGAGTCATAAGGCATATTTCGCACACACACACACACACACACACACACACACACACACACACACACACACACACACACACACACACACACACACACACACACACACACAAACACACACACAGAGAAAACCTTTATCTGTCTGCAATCTATGATTCAGAATGGAGTAGACCTAAATGATTGAATAGACTCTTCTTTGCTTGCATCCACATTGACTAATATTGATTAGTGGATCAACATCCACGAAGAGTTTCAATAACCATTCCATCAACATGAGTAAACATGATGTATACATAATAATAGTATATATAAATAATAATAATAACATAACATGAACTAGGTCATTTTACTTTTACTCAAATGAGTTCTAGGCCTAATAGAGCCACAGGTTTTCTCAGTAAGACAAATTCTTATGTTGATTGGTTGAAATCCCACGCACTCTGATAATCCGTTTGCCCAAGGTCCTCGGTCACCACAAGACAAACATGGGTGTAGCGTCCGCGGCGTCGTCCTTTGGTTTATGAACGACTGTAATGAGGGGTGGATTTGCGTTTTAGGGAGCGTTTACATTTTCTTTGCAACCAGCAACAGAAACAATTAACATTGAGGACAGGACAAGATGGCCGCCCCACATCAGTCTTGGCCCAAATCATTCATATTAAATCCTTCATAGCCTTTCAATGAAATATAATTGTTAAAGGCCATTAGAGGAACTACATGCTAGTCTCCACCTTGACTTCGTTTTCAGGAGGAATAGCCCAACCAAGTGTGTGGGGCTCCTGTATCCCTGTTTGTTTGTCCCGGATCTTCAGTCCATAGGACATTGTATTCATGTATTGAGCCATCACTGCTTTTCCTAAGCTATTATGTCTTGCATATTGATTATGGATTATTTGGCTATTACTAACACTTGTGTTCCTTGTGTTGCCAGCATTGCAGTCACCATGAAAAATGGCATCTGGAAATCGAAATGCATGTTTCGTCTACAAGACAATCAATATCATGCTGCAGAGTGCCCATGACGCTTATTATGCATCACATTATCTTTTGATCATATTAAAAATGTATAGGATAAAAACATGAAAAGACAGAAGGGTGCATTTAAAAAAAAGATTTCATCCATCAGCACCCACTCTGCTAGTATGAAAGTAAAAACCTATTTTTGTCTTCAGATCAATGACTTCATGTGATGTCTTCACTCTGCTTCTGAAAAGACATTCTGTTTATTTTATGAAGCAGACGTCTGCTATCACTGCTTTTGCCAATACCTTTACGGCCATTGAATTTAAGATTGTATTCATCAGGTATTTCTTTTATGTGATAAAAAAAATGTGGTTTCACGTGAACCACACAAATAACACCTATCATAAGAACAATATCCAGGGTAAAATAAGGCAACAACGATCAAATGAAATAATGGTTAATAAAAAGGGATGGAGTGTAATAGAAGAGAAACCTTGAAGACTCCGACGGTGAAACGAGTCAGATGCTTACACTTCCAACCCTCCCAGCACAACAGGCAAATCCAAGGTCCTCACACACACACACACACACACACACACACACACACACACACACACACACACACACACACACACACACACACACACACACACAGTCTCTGTGTTCTCTCTATCTCTCTCTCAAACGTTCCATGGAAACATTTTGTTGTGTGTGTGCGTGGAGATTCCATGAAGCTCATTTACATGCTGACCATGTACCCCCCCCCCCCCCACCGCCACTCACATTTGCATTTCACAGGTGGAGTCTGCAGCGAAGCCCCGGCGTGACACATCAATACCCCTTTGTTGCTGGATGAATCTTCTGCTGCTCCGCGGCCTTGCTGAGCCGCTCTGAAGCCGAGGAGCAAAGGAGCAGAAAGAAAGAGCAGAATTCAGGACGTGTGGAATTGCATTTTTATTTGGCTCGACACCGGTCCAACCGGGCCTTGCTTCAGTGATGGAGCGGGACCCCACGGGGTCCAGAGGGGGACCCCACGGGGTCCGGAGGGGGACCCCACGGGGTCCAGAGGGGGACCCCACGGGGTCCGGAGGAGGAGGGGGACCCCACGGGGTCCAGAGGGGGACCCCACGGGGTCCAGAGGGGGACCCCACGGGGTCCGGAGGAGGAGGGGGACCCCACGGGGTCCAGAGGGGGACCCCACGGGGTCCGGAGGAGGAGGGGGACCCCACGGGGTCCAGAGGGGGACCCCACGGGGTCCAGAGGGGGACCCCACGGGGTCCAGAGGGGGGACCCCACGGGGTCCGGAGGAGGAGGGGGACCCCACGGGGTCCAGAGGGGGACCCCACGGGGTCCGGAGGAGGAGGGGGACCCCACGGGGTCCAGAGGGGGACCCCACGGGGTCCGGAGGAGGAGGGGGACCCCACGGGGTCCAGAGGGGGACCCCACGGGGTCCGGAGGAGGAGGGGGACCCCACGGGGTCCAGAGGGGGACCCCACGGGGTCCGGAGGAGGAGGGGGACCCCACGGGGTCCAGAGGGGGACCCCACGGGGTCCAGAGGGGGACCCCACGGGGTCCAGAGGGGGACCCCACGGGGTCCAGAGGGGGACCTCACGGGGTCCAGAGGGGGACCCCACGGGGTCCAGAGGAGGAGGGGGACCCCACGGGGTCCAGAGGGGGACCCCACGGGGTCCAGAGGGGGACCATACGGGGTCCAGAGGGGGACCCAACGGGGTCCAGAGGAGGAGGGGGACCCCACGGGGTCCAGAGGAGGACCACACAGGTCCAGAGAAGGACCCCAGGGGTCCAGAGGGGGACCACACAGTCATGGAGGGGAGGGTGTCCCGGGACAGGAAGGGGTAGGGGGGTCCCGGAGGGGGAGACGGGTCAGGGAGGGTTTGCCACTCCTAATAAGTTGAATTCTCGGCGAGAGTTAAAGAAAACCTTTTCCCCGTTTCTTCTTCTCGTGCTATCAACGGGCGTCAATAATAGAAATGTCAATACCTGCAAAGACAAACAAATAACGCTAACGAATAGCTCAGTCATGTACCGGAGTGGGTTAGTAATGTCCCCTGAAAGGCATAATTGTTCTGTGGAGCGTGGTAAATATACAGTACAGTGGGTTAGAGCCCTGGATCCGCCAGATAATTACCTCACTTGTTTGTGATTCAGCCCCCTGGCCGCTCCGTGGTATTGGACGCTGGAAGCGAAGACGTATGACTAGAATTGGCCAGGGGACAACAGCCCAGTCCGTATGCAATAACTGTTGTTCAGCTGCGCTGTCCGACTTAATGACAATGAGCTGAGGCCCATCGAAGGGAATCCAATTAGAAATCTCCAGCCCACCACCTTAAAGGAATAGGTTCTGTGGTGGGGTTGTATTGATGGCTAATATGAACAACGGGGTGTAGGACTTTAAGGCACGGCAATTCAAAATATCACTATTTGAAGAGGATTATAAACTGAGAATGTAAACAAGATAATTCGCGAAGGAATGCGGAAGGCATTTCAACGGCAACATATATAATATGTATAATATGAGTATAATATGCTCCGTACTATAGCGGAAGAATCCTTTCATTCAAAGCAAATATTCACCTTGGTTTTGCCCCTGTTCATTTTGCATAACTTCATCTTTATGTTAAAATGTGTAACATAATCTCGGCCCAACTGCCATTGTGCTGGATCGAGACTCAAACAATTGTAATCGCTTTACTCTTCTGGGTACCAATTCATTTGGATCTGCACCTGTTGCAACCAAGTTGTAACCCATCAACAACAAGCTGGCATGTACACATGGAAGTGCTTGAGAATACCGGATAGGACATTGTTTTGCATGGCACAGTTGGAATGGTTGAACTCATGTGCTCTAGAAACGCGTGCAGAGTCATAACGTTCTGTACAGCATCGTGTGTAGAGAGGCCGCTGCAGTGATCCACACAGTGAGAGCTGAGTGCCTGTCCTCGCCACCCTCCCCCATAATTATAGATATTTGCGGAAGTTTGTTTGTCACCAACTGCCACCATTTACAAAGTGAACACCTGGTTGAAGTACTGAACTAGTGCATGTGGTGCAGCCTGTTTTGATGTAGTAATGTGTAAACCCCGACTTAGTAGACCTACGTTTGAACTCATGCGGAGCTGGTGTCAGTGAGATGACCTATAGGCTCTTGGAGACTATAATCCCCCCCCCACCCATGATGTAAATGTGCAGCTCATGGCACAGATTGTGCAGCTTCTGCAGGAACCCTCCCCACCCCTCCCCCCAGCCCTGTGATGTCTCTGCAGTGCATTATGTGAACTCTGCTCCATGGAGGATTCCAGTCCTCATCGCACAGGCTTTGTGTGTGTGTGTTCTTCTTCTGTGAGGCAACGCAGGATGCATGAGAATGACTCTCCACCCCCACGCCCAATCCCGCTGACCCCGTTCACAGCCCTCTGATCTTCACCAGGTGACTCTGCTTCGCCTTGAGGTTTGATTCTCTGCCCGAACCCGGGACCGGCCCGGCCCGGCCCGGCTGGGCAGGAATTCCCCTTCCCCATTTCCTCGGGTATCGTGGTCGGAGAGATTAAACTTCGTTTTTTCGTTTGTAGAACTGAGGTGGAGAGGAAGCTATTTGATGTGGTAATCAGAATGTTATGTATTATGAGATTGCAACCGTAAACCTTATTATGTATCCATCGCTGTGATGGATACATAATAAGGTTACAACAAAGTTAGAATGTTAATATAACGCAACAGTTGCAGACCCCAGCCCACCCGTCAATTCTTTTTCCTTTTGTCTTTCATGTTATGTAATATGTTATTCATTTGATCCTTTTTTTGTTATTGCAGTGTAATCCTCGTTTTTTGGGGATCCTAATCAACACACAGTTTCGCTTCCGTGTTGCGCTATTCATTAAGATTCATTTTGTCATTCTGAAATGTTTTCTGAATTTCTGCTATAGACAAAATTGGATTATTAATTCCTAGGCAATCACTGGTGATGATTTGAAATGTAAGTGTCTGGTTTCGCCGACGACAGCTTCACACTGGCTATGCAAGGCCTTTTGCGAGAGGAAGTAGGATATTCAGTCAAATCCCGCACCTAGGCTAATTCTGAACATGTTTTTGTCCTTCAAACAACTCAGAATGAGTTTACATCGAAACGACGAAATGAATTAGAAAAGTTTGGTTTTAAACCGGGCTAGCCTACTAGCTGCTAGTAGGCTAGTAGGCTAGTAGGTACTAGGTACTAGGTTAGACTGTAGACATTATTCGTTCACGAACCTACTGAGAGAAAATCATGATATATATTTGTTTATGTATCTTAAACATCAGTGTGTAACATCAAACAGATCAACTGTGTGTGTGTGCGCTCGTGCATGTATGTGTATCAACATCAACTGTGTGTGTGTGCGTGCGTGAGTGCATGCTTGTGTGTATATATATATCAACATCAACTGTGTGTGCGTGTGTGCTCTTGTGTGTGTGTGTGTGTATGTGTGTGTATGCGTGCGTGCGTGCGTGTGTGTATATATATATATATATATCAACATCAACTGTGTGTGTGTGCGTGCGTGCGTGTGTGTGTGTGTATATATATATCAACATCAACTGTGTGTGCGTGCGTGCGTGTATATATATATATCAACATCAACTGTCAGGCTTCAGGCGGTGAACTTCACAGCCACCCTCTGAAGTTGGTTCATGGTCTGGCTAATTCGCCAGTGGGCATGGCTTTCTTTTTATCTGGCAGTTAAAGATAAAGCCAGAGGAGAGACAGGGGTTGGTAGTGGGAGGGGAGGACGAGAGACACAAGCCAATAGACTGAAAGTGTGAGAGTGTGAGAGAGAGAGAGAGAGAGAGAGAGAGAGAGAGAGAGAGAGAGAGAGAGAGAGAGAGAGAGAGAGAGAGAGAGAGAGAGAGAGAGAGAGAGAGGGGAGAGCACGGCGGAAAGAAACTGTCTTGGCAGTCTCCCAAGTGGATCAGTGCCTCTGCTGTACAAATGTGATGTAGTGGAGAAAGGTGAAAGTGATCGCCGGGAAATGAGAGAAGCCTGATACTTAATCATTAGCGCCACTGCGGCGTGGCAGATAGGAGTGGTGGACTTCGAGGTGTTCTCCCTGATGGAGCTGGGGTGCAGCCACACGCTTGTTCTCTGCCTCCGAAGGCACACGGGTGCACCGTGAAGCGATTAGAAACACCCCCGGCCGCTTTGTAACTGTCCGCTGAGCACTTGGAGTCCGGGCCGCAATGTCCGCACTCTGCTCCGAAATGTACCTTGGATTTATCAGGGCACTTGTGTCTATTGTAAAAATAGACCCAATGTGTGTTTTGGGTCCTCTCGACATCGGAATTATCTATCCGTTTCCATCCATTCCAGCGATAGGATAAAGAGGATAGGATGGGATCTTGTAAAAACACGTTATTTTATTTTTTACTTTTGTTACTGGTATCCCATTTCTAAGAGCAGATGTCTCAGCACAACAGCGCTATTTTACTGCGTCTTTGATGTATGTGGTTTTTTAGCTCTCCCACAACAAACCATTACCACAAAATGCTCCAGTCGAACACATTTGTTTCCAGTTGCTTCGGTTGCTGAACTGAAAACGCTCTTAGATTGCCTCCACCGCTTAGCTCCACCGCTATAGTACACATTCGGGCTATGCCAAAAACATGGGGCAAGTATCCCAGTTTCCAGAAAAAAAACCAAAAAAATAACAGCATTCCCGGACATGCCCATTGTCCTGTGACAGCCGGTGGCACCGATCCTAAACCGGGGTGAACCCAGAGCACCCCGGCTGACGATGATAAACGCTGCTAGCAACGCGCCCAAGCCTAGGAGGGATTGATGGCGCAGCCAGGGGCTGGCAGAACAAGGTTGACAAGAAGGTAGCCTGATAATCGTCCTGAATCTCTATTTGTTTCACTTCATAATTCAGTCTGAAGTCTCTTCCGCCTGGAAGACCGGGTCAGGGACTGGGTGGGGTAGCTTCCACCTAAACCAATCACTAAGTAGATAACGATGATGATCCCGCAAGTGATGAGGCCATAAATCCATAGAAGATACCTTAAAGGCAGAATCACACACTTTCGATAAGGGAGTCGCCGTTGTTTTCTGTTGCTCGCCACAGTCACACAGATTGTGTCAGCATATTTTTTTCCCGCCAACTCCGCGCATGGGTCTGGGCTCACAAGCGACCGCAGACCCTGAATCAAACCCTGAATCGCACAACGTTTTAGGATGGGTGGAGATTCAGGGGCTGGACCCAGGCTAGACCAGATGCATCCGACCAACGCAATCCCGCATATTCCACCAGTGATTGTGGCCCGTTAAAGGGGCCTCCCTCGATGGGGCCCCCACAATCCACAGGGAAACACAACCTCCAGGGACACAGCAACCCATGATTAACTACAGTCATTTATGAACCTCATCATGCAGTGTTAATCTACTTCATATCATCCAATTAATAGCGACAATGAGAAGAATAAAAAAAGATTGCAGGTCAATATGTGTCATTTTATTAATCTTGTGTAATAATGTGTGATGATGTGATCATCTGTGGCAACTAGCCTGGAATTCATACACATGAATGACCACCAAGGAGACAGCTGTATCTCTAAGATCTGTTCCATGAATGACCACCAGGGAGACAGCTGTATCTCTAAGATATGTTCCATGAATGACCACCAGGGAGACAGCTGTATCTCTAAGATGTGTTCCATGAATGACCACCAGGGAGGCCGAGCTGTATCTCTAAGATATGTTCCATGAATGACCACCAGGGAGGCTGAGCTGTATCTCTAAGATATGTTCCATGAATGACCACCAGGGAGACAGCTGTATCTCTAAGATATGTTCCATGAATGACCACCAGGGAGACAGCTGTATCTCTAAGATGTGTTCCATGAATGACCACCAGGGAGGCCGAGCTGTATCTCTAAGATATGTTCCATGAATGACCACCAGGGAGACAGCTGTATCTCTAAGATATGTTCCATGAATGACCACCAGGGAGGCCGAGCTGTATCTCTAAGATATGTTCCAAATCACATTACATGCAGTCATGTGTGCACGGTGGCCTCGTCACAGTCAGACCCATTCACTTCATGCTCAGCAACCCGGAGGCGGCTGAAGTCTTTGGGCTTTTGATTCTCTTCAAATGCACTCTTCCATCTCTCGTTCAGTTTTTCCACGTTTCTGTATCTTCTGTATCTTCTGCATCTGTATCAAATTGATTCACGTCGTGTCTCGGCTCTTAATGATAAGTAACGTTCTTACACGATGCGTTCAGTTGATCAACTTAGGAGGTCAGAAATGGAGGTGAACCTCACCCGTGCATGCCTTTTAATTGATTCAACACATACCCTGCACAGAACAGTGCAGGGAAGAAAAATGATGTTTCAGTGCACACTAAGTAGAGGAGTGATTAAAACGTGCATGTCTTTATTGCTGGGACCCAAATCCTACATTTAACTTCACATGTTTCTCTCCCAACAGTGTTGTAATGATCTCTAACAGTTAAGTACAAATCCAAGTTTATTTCTCACCTTAAATTACCTGGACCCTCGTCATCGTCTTCCTCAGCTGTCCTCATCTGAACCGTGTCGACATTACCTCGATTAATTAGGGTTCTTTTTAATGTCAGTCCGAAATGACTGTGAGGCAAATGGCAGCCAGAGAGGCGTGCTAACCACGCACATAAATTGTGTTTCTAAATGAAGGAAGGTGGGCGAGGGGCGACTGCTTCCACTCCTGGATGAATAATGTTTCATTACAGCAAACCAGACACAAACACATCGTGCCTCAAACAAATGATGTCTCAGTGTATTACAAGCTTTACATTGCATTTACTTTGAAAGGATTCATTATAGGAGAGTTAGTCTGAAAGTAACCCCACCAATTTCTGAAAGATTCTAAATGCTTTATAATGAATCCATTTGAAAATAACTTTTCAAACTAATTGATAAAAGCTACTTTGAGGCTATGTGTATTCAACACTTTAAGATGCTTAGTAGTGATTCTTCCCCTTGCTTAAACCAGATCCTTCGGACAGCGGTTATGTGTATTTTCATAAATGACATTGTCCGGATAGCGGCCTGCTGTAAGCTCTGTCACCTCTGTGGTGACCTTTGAACTCTCTCGGCCACAAGACTCCGCCCCAGAACATAACGGCTCCACCCTCGACCCTGCACTGTGATGTTTCATACCAAAGAATAACGTGCGAGTACAGTGTCTCATCACACGCATGACATCCAAACCAATCGGGATTGTTTTCATGCCATTGGCCAAAACCTCTCCCGCTGGGTTTGACTGGACGACATGTCATACATTTTTGTAGTTAGAGGGACATATCGTTAAGAAAACATTAGCAGACCCCCTTGTTGGCTAAATTGTTAGGAATGGATTACCTACGGCGAGCATTCATTTCCACTGGGAATATCAGCAGCACGGATGCCATTTCTTTGAAAGAATCAGCCGCGCTGTAATATGCGCATGAACCTTGTTAGAGGCACAGTGAATCTCCAATAAGAGTGATATGTTGAATTACTTTATAACATGAGGCACGAAGCTAAGCTTGGAAACGTAGCATAATCAACCTTTTAAATGTGTATGGTTAAAAACGTTCTCTGTGAGGAAAATACCGTCCATTTGCATGATAATGGTGCATTTCTCTTCATTGCTGTACCAGATGATTTTGAGAAGTATACGGTGGCTCAGATTATTCAGAGCAAAATGCCAAATCTATGAGGCAAGTTTCTGCCTGCCGTTTTTCTAGACAGACAGCACATAGCTTTGCCCCTGAAATGCATTGTGTTGTTGTGTTGTTGTGTGAACACATGTAAACTAGCCTTTCAGCCAGGAGCGCTGTGCATCCATCTATCTATCTATCTATCTATCTATCTATCTATCTATCTATCTATCTATCTATCTATCTATCTAGGGTGTGAACTCCAACAGTCACACCACCAGCCACCTGTGCATTCCCATCGTGTCACTCCTCCTCCGCTGTCACTCTTCCAGGATGTGGTGTGATTGAAAGCGCTTTGTCATTTGATTGTGATCGCGGCGGCCCCAACCTGCGCCCTAAGTGGATCTGACGGTCGCCTTCCTCGCGACGTCCTGATGAATGGGATTGTTCCCAGCAGCTGTGCGGTCATCGGATTATAGGTGTGGGTTTGCCTCTCTTAGAACAGGTGCTGAGTGGTGATGATGCGATCAGGTGTGTAAGGGGAGGCCTTCAGGTGAATGGAAGAGCGGCCGTTCCACATGAAGATATAAAAGGGCTCGTTCTACGATAACGGAAACACAACGATTCTTGGTATTATGGGATTATACACTAATTAAAACACGCTTATCAATAATGTATTCCGTTTCTGCCGAGTCCGTTTGGCTAGATGCCCTTAAATTCAACACACTGCGCCTTTGAAAAGAACAAAACTGTGATTTATGTACAAAGAAACACAACTCGTTTCAGACCATCACAGCTTATTTCAGTACATCTATTTCCCTATTTATGGGGCTGCTGTCAAAGGGCCCTAATATGAGATATTTTCAGATATAGTTTTAAACCCCTCTGACATTTGGTTTTTGCCCTGCGTGCAATGAAGGCATTTATACCACCCATGGATAATTAGTCATCTCATTATACCCCAGTCTTTCCACCATCATTCTTCAAGTTAATACCTTGCGGTCCTTCCAGTAGTCCATTAGGACTGTGGCACAGGGAATGTTAACCTCTAAAGCCCTCCCACAGCACACTAAGAGCCTAAGCCACCCCCTGAAAGCCTTGGGAGGCCTCTGATGCAGCGTTAAAGCTACTCCTTCGACCGCCACTTGGGAACCGTGGTCACTGATTCATGGAATGGCCGTCCTACACTCCCGAGGGAAGCTGCTCGCTCCAATCGGAGCCAGCCGTCAGACCTCAGCCGACCAGGGAGACCAGTAAAGGCCAGTCAGAGCCAACATGGCCCCCGTCTTGATGGGAGCGTGTTAGTGGGGTTGGGAAGAGTTAGCATGGTGGTCGTTAGAGAGCTCTGGTCTGGGAGAGACCAGCATGCAGCTCTCACGTTTCCTCCTTTAGAGGCTTTTAGAGGCCAGCTGCGGTAGGGAAGGGAGGTGGTTTTGCTCTGCATGCCGTTTGAAGGGTAGTATCATCCCTTGAGTGCCTTCCCTCTATTCAACACTGGTGGTGCACAAACAACTA
The DNA here is from genome assembly GCA_026745465.1 of Lota lota. Classification (NCBI taxonomy): domain Eukaryota; kingdom Metazoa; phylum Chordata; class Actinopteri; order Gadiformes; family Lotidae; genus Lota; species Lota lota. Next base: position 802,316 of record JACYXH010000100.1, on the reverse strand, counting down.
TTTCAACAGGATGTCTAAAAAGGACATTATTCTTCCTATGAGGAGAAAAACAGTGACAAATGTGTCATGAGGAGTATAAACAATAGATTTCTTTGTAATTATAAGGTTAAATGGTGGTTTGGGTTGCTGTATGTTTCAAAGGATGCATTATGATTAAATTGGCAGAATAAGTATGTGCAATAGTCAATTTAATAGCAAAAGAGCCCCCCCCCCCATTGAACCAGCCAATATAAATGCACACCTACACCTGTATTGAATGTCTGTCTAAATTGATGCTATTATCGTCCAGAAATAATGTCATACAAAGTGGGCAAGAAGTTTTAAAGATAGAAGGCTGGCATGAATACATGATCGATATTGCTCAATAGAAGTGATTCCCTTAGTGAGGAATGATCAAACACGGAGCAAAATGTATCACCAGCCAACGTCATCATTCTTCTTGTAACACTTTGAAAGACAGTACATTTAGGTTGACTTGATATCCAGAAAGATAAATCCTTCCAGATCTATCATCTCAAGGGACTCAGTGTTGATGGAAAATAGAGCAAAAATCATCTCCAAACCAAACCAGACCAAACCAGAACACACAGCTGGTATTGAGGTACTTTGCCGTGAGCTGACTTGCCAGTCTGCCACTAAAACGTTACATTGAAATTGACCAAGAAATCGACGTATAGTTCACTGTAACGCAGTGATGTCATGTCTGCATCCAAACTGATCACATGAAGTGTCCCAGAATACATGGCGAGATTGTAGCATCGTGGAATGCATGTAGCCATTAGCTGTTACGAAGAAAGCTTGTTGCCATTGTGCTCTGTATTACATTGAAATAAGTCATCAGTTAGTTCAATGGGAATTTACAATACAATTTAATGTTGATACACAAACATCACTTGCATACATATTGTATTAAACAGTAGCTTCTTCTCAACATTGAATAACAATAATCATTTCATATTCATTGTTTGGGCTGAAGGCAGAAAGTTAAACCATAACAGATTGTGGTAATAATTAGTATTTATGTGATTATGACGCAGTGAAGTAAGTAAAACAGCCGTTGTAAATGGGCACTACTCCTTAGTCTCAGAGCTGTTGCTGTTGTATTACCTGATCATTACCTTGCTATCAGCACAGCTGGACCGTCAACCGATGAACAAGAATTATATACATATTCTAAACATAAAAGTACAGTTGTATATCATTCCAATATAAAATGTGTAGTGATGTAGTGACATATTGTAAAAAAAAGAAAAAAAAGAGAATAACTAACAAAAACCAGAGGCGAGAAGGATGATGAGGTTATAATGAATTTATAATGACGTTTGTGGCGCCGCTTTGGTGTGTGTTTAGATAATGATCCACTCTCCTCCTCCACGACACCTCCTCCACCCCCAAGGGCTCCACACATACACCGCCTGGCGGGGGAGGGTCAGCTTGAGCATTTAGTGAATAACGATGAGCAGAAGAAAAGGACGTGGTCACACAGGAGATTATTGATCCTCCGTTGGGGGAAATGTTGGCGTGCGTTCGTCTGTTCTCCCAGAGACCCCCCGTCGTTCAGGACGCTTGTTTACCTCCAGGCCAGCCAAACAATCGGGGACCAGAACGACGGGAATACAAAAAATTACACAATAACGTTGGGAGGAGGGATGGGGAGGTGTGTGTGTGTGTGTGTGTGTGTGTGTGTGTGTGTGTGTGTGTGTGTGTGTGTGTGTGTGTGTGTGTGTGTGTGTGTGTGTGTGTGTGTGTGTGTGTGTGTGTGTGTGTGTGTGTAGGGAATTATTCATTTTAAACAAAACACATGGCTTGCATTTCTCCTCGCTCTCTTATCTCTGTCTCTCTCTGTCCCTCTATCTCGCTCCATCTCTCTCTCTCACTCTCCATCTCTCTCTCTCTCACTCACTCTCCATCTCTGTCTTTCTCGACGTTCATGGTTGGTCTCTTCACAGACACGCCGGGCCCTTAAAGAAGGATTTTCCTCCTCTGTGATGTTGCAGATAAAAGGAGGACAGGAATCCGACCGCTTCAACATTCTGGCTTGCAAATGTGGGAGATGCCAGGGTTGCTTCGCCGGCATCAATTATGAATGATATCCTTTTATCTTCCTCCCGCTAATTAGGCGTGCTGACGCCACATCCTCACACTGTGATCCATCCCGCTTTTCTTTGTGTTGCCGTCCGGCGTACCTGACATCAAGCCTTCTGCCCCTCTCGTCGGGGCGCGGGCGCGGGGAGTAGACGTGAGGATCGCCTCGCCATAAAAAGGTGTGTAAAAGGCTTCAGCGCCTCACACCAATGTCGCCGATTGGACGGGTCGTATCGCCATCAACAGCTCAGAGATGTTGGGGTTCAGAAACAGCTTTTGCTGGTGAAACAACACAAGTAATTCTAAACTACAGTTATCATCAATTGAGTTTGACACTTCAAGAGCAAAAGGTGGAAGTGTTTCTTATAGAATGAGCTGTGCTGTGGTGCGTGGCATCGGGGCGTGGCAGGCGTACGCTGGCGTGTGCGTGCAGACCTGGCAAGGTCCCGGGGCCATTCGTGGACCCAGTCCCTAAATCGAGGAACGCTTCGATCAAGACACATTTAAAAAAATAAAATAAACGACACATCTCACGAATGGCAAATTAGGATGGAATTGCCATATACTCCTTGGACATAAGAATTGGGCTCAATGACATCGCACAAGCTGTTAAAAGGCAATATACTCAAAAGATATCTGCATTTGGAATATTTCCCATTGACCTAACGGTTCAGATCTTTGCTAGTGGTCTGCTTGTTTCTCCCCCCCCCCCCCAGTCTCCTCCACAAGCTCCGCCCCCTGGCATCATCCCTGAGCTGGAGAATCTTCCCTCCCTGGGAAGCCGTTGAGGATCCTGCTGGGCGGAGCTGCCTGGCCATCGTGGTGTAACGTAGGCGTGACGTTAAGAGTTTAGCGTTCACGCCAGCGCGACCGTCACGACACGACAATTAACCCGCTAATTACCCATGAACCATCTGTTCATGTTGTGGGGGCCCACCTGCTGGGTTTTCAGCCATTTACATACATATATTCATTTGAATACACGTTGATTGATGTTTGATCCATGTTTAATGTATAACTGTAATACTGTGGTCCATAATAGTCCTCTTAGCTCAAAGCCTTTCTTTGGGCGTGATAATGTGGATCCAAGCGTCATCCATTAGGCCGCTGCTTTCACTTTAAATCGGGCTCCCACTGTCTACAGTCCTCCATCTTGTACGTCACGAACGGATGCTGGAAACCCGAATCCAGCGCTTTGAAGTTCCTTACGGAACAGTTGCATTTAAATTGAGAGAGAGAGAGAGAGAGAGAGAGAGAGAGAGAGAGAGAGAGAGAGAGAGAGAGAGAGAGAGAGAGAGAGAGAGAGAGAGAGAGAGAGAGAGAGAGAGAGAGAGAGAGAGAGAGAGAGAGAGAGAGAGAGAAAGAGAAAGAGAAAGAGAAAGAGACTACTAGAAGGAATGATCTTGGATCAAGCCAACTGGATCCAATTAGCACTCCCTGACAGGAAAGAATGTCAGCACACACACACACACACACACACACACACACACACACACACACACACACACACACACACACACACACACACACACACACACACACACACACACACACACACACACACACACACACACACACACACACACACACACACACACACACACACCTCTCAGAGAGGGAGGTGGTGGTGGAAATAGAGAGAGAGGGAGGGAGAGGTGGAGAGAGAGAGAGAGGGGTTAGTGGTGGAGAGAAAGAGATGGAGAGAAGGGAAGAGAGAGAGAGAGAGAGGGAGGGGGAGGGAGGTTGAGTGAGCTGAGGGAATAATGGAAGAACATTCGAGTCACGACAACCAAGAGAACACAACTAGACCCTCAGATGAGGAAAACAACGGAGACACGTTACTCCTGGATACAAATCCTACCACTATCCAGTCACCTGTTTTCTAGTTCTAAACAACGACTCCGAGCTGGAACTAGCGAGACCATTGGTTCAGCAGGCTGTGAGCAGCTTCTCACATCACCGGAAACAGGACTCACATGGCAGACCGCACGAGGGCCCAGACTCCAGAAAGGCTTTCCAGGACAGCGAGTGGTGGAATAGGTTCTTTGATGCGGTCTCCACCGTGGCCTCTCTTGGCCAGAGCGGGCCGCGGAAAGCAGCGTCGTACTGGCACCCTGTACTGGCACGCTCCAACACAGCAGTCCTACGGCGGGAAGCTTCATCGCGCATCGGAGGCTAAGGCTAATCAGGGCACTGAATGCCTGCCCTAGCTTACCCCCCCACCCCCACCCCACCCACCCACCCCCACCCAAAAGCTGGGTGTACATTAGGACCACCATCAGCCCCAGTGAACTAGGGCGCTCGGCTGAGGTGATGCGTATGAAAAAGCAACCGGAACAGAAATGTTCAGGGTGTCTCTCTGGCGTTATTGGGAAACCGTCCATGAATTATCCACATGAAGACGACAAATGATGGATGTGTTATGATAATTCCTAAACTTTTCTTTGGCTGTACTTCAATATTTAAACAGGGCGGAATACATTTGCTGTGGTTAACGGGAGGAGAGCTGTTACCTAAAAGGTGCTGAGCAGCTTTTATAATCAAGCCTCCAGCTGGCTCCACTTCCTGCTTCCTGTTTCCATTTGCATCCAAACATATTACCAAACAGGCGGAGAGACGATGATGAATAGTCTTCACTCCATTTATCCTCACCTAGATAACAATAAATGGATCACTTTCTCTGGAAATTTTTATTTGATACTACTTCAGGCTGATATTTAAATATGGATGTGCTTTTGTAAGTCTTCTTTAGTATGCCGAGGGGGTTAGCAAATCCATTTTTTAGCAGCAGGGGTGTGCATAGCAAAACATAAAACAGCTCAATTACACAAAAAACACTGTGTGTGTGTGTGGGGGGGGGGGGGGGGGGGGTGTTAAAAAACGGAATTGGGGCTGGGACTGCTTTACAATACTCATTTTGTGGATTGAAAATAAAAGAAAGTGAACAATTAACGAGGGGTAGCAGGTAATACTGAAGTCACTGATCTGTTAAATCACTAATAAAATCATCTTCGCTCTCACCGATTCATTTAGCCATCATCATCTATCTATATATCTATATATATATATATATATATGACCCAAATGATCACTTTTCTGCATAAGGCTAGAATCACAGCTCTGATTGCAGTCTGAATGCCTGTTCCACATTAGACACATCATTACACACAATGTAGCACCCTCCCACCTCTAACTGTTCCTGATGGTGCAATTTCTTGTGTTCTTTTGTCTAACATTTAGGATGCTGGAGCCAGAGACAGCCAGGTATCAGGATCAGGCGTCGCTACCGAGGGCCGTGTCTCAACGGCCATGTGGCCAGGGCCCGAGCGCACGTCAGCGTGTGCACGTGAGAGTGTGCACGTGCATGACTTGACATGCAGGGAACTCATGGCAGCCGAACGCAGAGTGCAGCGCTGGTTCAGCTCTGTGTACAACGGGGTTATTTTGATTTGTTTCAGGAACAGCCAATCACTGACGTTGTTTGATTGTAAAAGTGATGGACGACGATGATAAAAAAAAAAGGGTTCAGTCGGATGCCACGGCGGTGGCGAGGCGGACTCCAACTGAAACAGGAGACCCACGGGGAAACCTGTCACGATAATCCCCCTGCCTGCTCAACGCATCCAGACGTCTCGCTCTCTCTCCCTGTCTGTCTTTGGTCTCCTAACTATGAGGTTACTGCAGTGTGAACGCAACACGCAGATGCAGATGGGATTCACCTGCCATTCCCCTGATCAACCTGCCACAGTAAAGAAATCCTGTGACATTTGATCATGTGCAAGCTGAACAAAGTATTTTTGTCCAGTTTGTCTTCAGTTTCATTTTGCAGTTGGATTATATCAATGTGATGGCGAGTGCGTGTCTGACCTCTCCAAAGTTCAGGTGCCGAACATTATTGGCTAACCGGCTGGAACGGCGTATTGTTCTGCCTTCCGAGGCGCTACTGAGCTTTAACGTGTTTGGTGTTCAAGTGGAACACAGCCTGTGTGGGCTCCTCTCATGTCTGTGATCAGGTTAGGAGGTTAGCACGAGGCATCATGGATGGATAGACAGAGTTAGTCGCTCATCTATGCCTCAGAGCAAAGACGATACTTCTGATTTATTCATTCATTTGAATTCGTCACGTAACAATAACCCTGTTGGGAAAAAAATATATATATATATGATTTGCATCGGGGCATTTTGTGTATAATACACCCAATAATCTGACATAAGCATCTGTGTGTACTCGTGCGTCTGTATGTGGTTTAACGTGCATGTGTCTATGTGTGTACACATGCATGTGTGTCTGTCAGTGTGTTCTCGTGTGTGTGTCTGTGTGTGTACACTAAAGAGCCTGATGGTAAATGTGCCGACTGGGCACTAGGACCCAGGAGGCACTGCCAGGGGTATAAATAGGGGTGAGGCAGTAATTTAAGTCTTGTTTTATTTCCTCCTCGAAGGAAGAATTTAGGGTGGTGGCTCGCAAACAAGGGTTAGCTGTGTGTGTGCGTGTGTGAGAAAATAAGAAACTCTGACCTCCAAACCAAACCTTAATCGTGATTGAGTTGAATTACCCATTGTGACTTCTATTTAATGTGTTTCTTTTAGTGAAACAATTGTGGGCAGCAACACAGGACAAGGACTATAAATTCGTTGGGACTGTTCAACATGACTACTCTTGCATGATGATTCAATATTGCAATGCAATCATTAATGCTAACCACTTGTCAGCTGCTTCTCTTTCAGATTTCACAAGCTGCTGTTCTTGTCTGCCACCACTTCCCCTCATTTCAAATAATTGTTTGGTTTTTCTATGCTTGCATCGACTTAACGGGCTTTATATATTACCTCGTATTCCTGATGCTACAAAATGTATTTCCTTGAGTTCAGTGTTTACATTTATGCCCATGCATATTATCTTCAGTGTGTTGTGATTCATCTTAACGCCATCTGTGTTTCTTGAAGAATACTGGGTGGGGGTGTTGGTGGTACCCCCCTGATATACTGCTCCCGCGCCCTGACCCCATTGCTTAGAGTGAAGGTTTTGTGTAGCTAAAACACGGCCTTATTTCTGACACCCAAGCGTCTGTTCTCTCCATTCAGTAGAAGCCCTGCAGCTGCTGCTTTAGTTCAGGTCTTGTCACATATACTGGCAATCTACCGTTGAGTAGAATTCTAAAGGGGCCCTATTTCACCAGGTGTGAGTGAATACAAGCCGTTTCACAATCTGCCCTGTGCTTTGGTGACCTCACAAGTAGCAGTGCCAACCTAGGTGTCTGCTGGATGGATCAGTCTACCAGCCTTCCCAGTGGACTACAGCAACTGGAAGGCTTATCTCTCCATCACACATCTAGGTGGACACTCCCATCACAGGGCAGGGCAGATTTAGAAACTGCTTGTAATGGCTTATGACACTCAAACCTGGTAGTCAAATAGGGGCCATTTTGACTTTAGTCACATGGCTTGCTACAGAAGGTTGTGTTTAAAGTCCTTGCTAACCCAAATCTTAAAAAATAGATATACAGTTGTTTGTTTTTTAAACATGTTTTATTTTATGATCTCAACCCAAATAATCTACAATATTCTGTCCATTATATATTAGAGGCTATCGTAAAACACAGCCTATGTAACAGCCTATGTTTTTCAGCCTATGGTCTCGGCTGGCACGTTACGGCACGTTAACACAGGGTATGTTAACGCCACTGGGTGTGGATGCGTGGAGCTCCATCTGCTTTCCTAAATGCCAGCACCGTTCACACAAATGGGGATGCGTTGACAACCAAGCACCATTGACATCTTTCAGATGTTGATGACGAAAGGCAAATGGGTTCTGAAGTCAAAATAGGAAGATGTTTGCGGAAGACTAATCCGTTTCCCGCCCCGCATGTGTAAATAAAACCTTATTTGCTATTGAATGTATTGGGCAGTTGATATGGGCAGAGTAGATTGCCCTAACCACCTGTTGCGGTGGTTTGACGGATCGTGCCACGAAGGCCTTTTTAGCGATCAGATTCATATCAGATGGCCCAAAACGCATGGTGTAAAGGTGTCCTGAAGTGAAATGCCATGGTGTGTGGCACATTTCATATGCCACTTCGCTCATTGCAACACTGTTACTCAACAATGTATACTACCTCAAAATAGTATCATTGGCGTGGGCCGGAGCCACGGGCTTAACGCCACGCCCCCCCCCCCCCCCCCCCCCCCCCCCCCGCCTTCCTAGAACTCTTTGGCCAAAACAACTTTTACATTTTCAGTCTTTGAAATGGTGCTGAAACTGGGTTCACTAACCCCTTTAACCAGACCACTACATTAGACGCACCTGTGGGAACGCCCAACGTATTTTAAAGAACTAACTGCACTGTGTCCACACCCATGTGTAACGCCAAACCAACACCCATGTCATAAATCATTTTGTGAAGTCGTTTCTTTCATCAATTTAGGTCACAGAGGAGCAAGGCTTAGCTCAGCAATATCAAGTCAGACTTCCTCGTTCAAGCCACTGACCCTGCGCCTTGGAGCTGCCTTGTGTTCCACTGGTGTCAGGTAGAGTGACATTGAAGGGAAATGTTTATTAAAAAGAGGAAAAGCCTCTCGAGACTCGGTTCTCAAATCTCATTCGCCCAAGGTCTCAGCCCCTGTGGAGTACTTGTTGTGAAGCAAGCTGTCAATCAAGCAGCCTAGTGGTGCTCCAGGTAAATCAGTTATCCCCCATCCAGAGTTGGACACCTCCCCGGACATAGGAATAACCATGTCTGGATCATCTACAACGTTAATCAATAGCTGTTGTTCAGCGTGTCCTTCAATGTATTCTAGCCAAACAGGTTTTGAGGTCATTCTTTGCACTAGACATCTAGAATCTCTGCACACAGAGTTGTGTTGTGTTTTGAGAGATGGGAGAGATACGCATGTATACATACGACCTGCATTACAAATCTGTAATGCAATCTGTCGGTCACAACCTCATGTGAAGCAGTAAGTAGATGGGAGTGCTTCACATTCTTTCTCTTTAAATTATAAACCTATACCTCTGCCAAGGTGTGTTTGGCCATGGATGTGCTCTGTGGAAAAGCCATGACATAAGATTTCCCAGTGTGTGTGTGTGTGTGTGTGTGTGTGTGTGTGTGTGTGTGTGTGTGTGTGTGTGTGTGTGTGTGTGTGTGTGTGTGTGTGTGTGTGTGTGTGTGGGTCAGGAAGCATCCCTTTTTAAGAGGCGTACGGCCCCGTGAGCTCTCAGGCTGGGCAGGCTGAGCACCAGTGAGCCTGCAGAGGAGTGGCGGCAGATTGGAGCAGTGCTCTCATCCTCCTGCAGCTGCTGGCTCATGCTTTAAACACTAATCCTATAGGGTGAGCGTGCAGAGAAACATCCAGCTCCCTGTGCGCCGGAGACTGGAAAGTCTTTTTCTTCCTGACCGATCGCATTGTCCTCACAACAACAACAACAACAACAACAACAACAACAACAAGGGACCGCTCACTTCAAATTCCTACCCCTACTTTGCCTCTTCACCAGCGCCGTAAAAAACAAAAGGCTGCAACGCTGCATTACACGGCCGGCTAAATCAAATAGGAGATGAGACCGGGGTAAGCAGAGGAAAGCAGTCTGTCTAAGGCTTGTACAAAGCAGGCGCTGTCTCAGCTAACGCCGCTGCTGCAGGCGTTAAAGGCCAGAGCGCTTGTCCGTCCACAAGGTTTCAATCAGGGCAATCAATGCCGCTGGTGTCTGCCCTTCAGTTAGACGACACAAAGAGAGGGTGGACACGGAAGGAACCAAACGGAGGTCTGCACCTGCGTGCGTTGTCCTCGGATGCCGTTGAAACGTTTAAATCGTTGTTGTGACGTTGCAGAGGAAGATAATTCATTATGCATTCACCACATTTGTGCCAATCCTTCAACACAAACAGATCCACGGCCTCGTTTCTGTCCTTCGATATAAAGTACTGTTGTTGACCCAACTCTTTTTTTTTAAAGCTGTCCTTACTTTCACCGAGAGTGGTAATTAATGGTTCAATTACCAAGAACCACATTCCTCATGTTTAATTGCCTGCGAATCAATTGGACTCTTCTGTGTTCCCTCAGCCCAAAGAAAGAGGTACCTTATAAAATGTGGCCAATTCGGAATACAGTGACAGAGCTATTGAACAAACACTTTCTAATAAACTCGGAGCATGGCTGCACCCTCAAAGACTTTTCAACCAAGTTTAAAAACCATAGCAAGGCAATTATGGAGGCAAACCAGAGGGTGCAAAACAAGCTCAATATTTGATTGCTACAGTTAGTAGACATCAGAAAATGCCTAAGGCATTTGGGGGATTTGAAGTCCGTTGCATTTTAGTAGAAGATAAATGAATCGAGACTCCTTTGTGATTTACTCTATCATTGGATTTATAATTGAATACAAAATATACTAATACTCTTCTTTCTAGTTTACATACTTATTTCTGAAGAGCCAACCTGAAAAATAATTATTTTCTTGGGTTGGTACAACGCGGTGATTTTCAGTCTGTGTGTGTGTGTGCATGTGTGTGTGAGTCCTGTGTCGTTTGCGTCTTGTAGCCACAGAGATACATCGACACAAACTAAAGAAAGTCGTTTGGACAGAAATGTTCCCATTCACTTCTTCGGACTCTTTCCTCTCTTGCGTCGCACTTGCACGGACCACAGATCCCTTCTGATCTGCTTGGTGAAGAAGAAAGAAAAAAAAAAGGGGGCCAGGATCATCACACCACTACGAGAGCCAGATCACTGATGCATTCTGGGAGACGTCGGCAGCCCTACCGCTCACTTGGAACACCTCGAGTGCCTGCGGTCACTAACAGAGCAGGCACACCGAGCAGGCCGTCCCTGGGGGTCCACTTATTCTGTGTGTTTACCCTGCGTCGACCCCCACATAGGCATGTTTGAACAGTACATCAGGTGAGCCAGGAAGTATGACACTGTGTAGACAATGCCAGGGCGCCAGCGGGTCAGTGCCATGCTGTTGGCGGACGTGTCTTTGGTTTGTTCACAGCGGTGACGGTTAATTAGAAACCGCTCCTCAGAGTACACCCAGACAAATTGAACACTGTCAATTTAATTTGTTCAATTAACAATGTTTATTAGGCCATTTAACAAATCGCAAATAGAGACTCTACTGCAGCAAAACCTCACGCAAATTGCACCGGTAGCATATAATTAAAAAGTGACTTTTCGCGTGGTCTGCGTGGGAATGGATAGGTGGTTAAGTAGTTTTGAACACCACGTATTGTTTCATTTAGCTTTCTCCATCAGCCAGTAAACCCCGGCTGTAGATCCAGTTGGCTCTACACAGATGTGGTGTGCAAACTAAAATGTATCTAGGGTAAAGGGGGCAGGGGTGTGTGTGTGTGTGTGTGTGTGTGTGTGTGTGTGTGTGTGTGTGTGTGTGTGTGTGTGTGTGTGTGTGTGTGTGTGTGTGTGTGTGTGTGTGTGTGTGTGTATACACTAGGGATCGGGATGCTACGGCTATCCTCCACAAGTCCATGCTGTCTGGCCCGGAGCGACCTCTCAGCTGAAGGTCAGCTCCTCAAAGCAGCCAATACCCCTGACTCCAGCCCTTTTTCTCATCATCCGTTTTGGCAAATGGCAGACCGGATCAATCAAGGGCCGAGCAGCTGCCCTGATCCCCGTATCGACTGCCTGGATTAGAGAGGATCTCTCTGTTGGCTCTCTACGTGATTTGGCCATAACTCTGATACTATCTAGCGTGATCATAGTCGCTAAGTTTGAGAATCAGATTGCAACTTGGTTCACATGCGTGTCTCTCCACTGGGGCGCTGCAGACGTTTAACAAATGGGGCCAATTTGGTTTACCGTTTGATGATCATTACAGCGCTCGTGTTACGTTCATGAATAATGCACAGTCAACTTTACTAGTATCCTTTACAAACAAGGCAAACCACTTCAAAATCGGTGACCAGAGCATATTCCTTGTATTCCCTAAGGAAAGTATTTCTTCAGGAGATAGACTTAATTGGAGCAGTATTGCATGGTCCATGCTATATAAAGCAGAACTTCTGTGTCAGGGTAGAGGAACTAAAGCTGATGTTCTCTGCATCACTTTATATCCAATGTGTATTTCGTGTTGAAGGATAGCTAACTTAATTGGAGAGCCGTCCCCAGCTAGTCACGTGCTTAATAAGCTTGTGATATATTCTTGTTTCTTTCGTAAAGGGAAATACAAAAGAAAGTTGTGGATTTTAAAGCAAAGCCTTTAAATCTCAAGTGATGGAATAGTGTGTCCAGTAAGTCCCGGCTCTGCAGATGCCACCAGTGTAATCACTTTCCCCAAGCAGCCCGACGCTCATTAAAAGTTACATTCATTGGGGGTCTACAATGCGATGGGATTCATGTGTGCCGGTTTCTGAATATGATTGACTATTAATGCTTTGTGTCACACTAACCTTTAATTGCTCCACAGATTGGTACATGAATCTATGTGACCTTTGGCATGATTTCAGAAAGCTATTGTGACAACTCAAACGCATGGTTGACCCAATTCCTAGTTTAACGTCTGAATACTTCATGCTTGATTTGCATTGATTCCATTCGATACTGTTTGGTTTCCCCCCCCCCAAATGCTTAATGGAGCTACTTATCAACACAGGTCATTGGAAAGGACTGCAACTGCACACATATGATGTGAACCCAGAATTTATTTGAGCAACATGAGGCTTGCATGAAATGTAATGCAATAACGGAAACATAACAGCATTAATATAATATGGAGAAAGTAAAAAAAACACTTTCTTTAATCTTGTAATACATAGTGTTCATACGCATGAGCTGTAGATGGCTATAGGCTTTCATGTACTTATCTGCAAATGAACTATACATGGGGAAATAGTACATGACTTATTCAAATGTCTACCATGTCTCAATGATCAATGCACAAAAAGCTGTACCTGGTCATAAGTGATTCTACATGGAGACCACACTCAACAAGCCGCCTCGGCAGCAGTGTGTCCCATGTACTGCCCCCCCGACTAGGGTTAAACCCATAAGGGCCTGCATTATTTATCAGAATGTAAATTCCTCAGATGTGAAGCGCCCACGCACGCTGGGTGGATGCTTCACCAGATGATAAGTGCGCGTTGCAATGGGCAATTTCCTGAACAAGGCGGCCTGTATCGCGGCATCGATCGATATCGGACAGAACTTTGAGGCAATTTGTGTAATGAAGAACTACTCTCTCGCCGCTGCCCTGCACAACTATAATCGTGGCTCCGTTCATTGACTTGACATGCCATCCCCCCCCCCCCCCCCCCCCCCCCCCCCCCCCCCCCCCCCACCACCATCATCTAGAGAGCGCTGGGACGGTGAGAGAACGCCAGCGCAGCGCGGCCCAAAGGTTCCTTGGCATTTGCGGGGCATCGGTCCGGCCTTGTCTAAAACAAAATGAACAATCAATGGAACCTTCTGGTCTCAGACCGCCGCAGCCCGGCGTCCTCCTCCTCCTCCTCCTCCTCCTCCCCCTCCTCCTCCTCCTCCATCTCTCTCCTGAACTCACTTTGTTGGACAGACTACCCTATCAGGTGCACAGGAGATGGAATGTCAGCACTGTCACGCCGCCCGCCTCGGCGCCGAGAAGACGGCCAGATACTGATGCTTTCTCCCGACCCTGACCCCTCTCTCGTTGTCTTCTCCGCACACATAACGGCCCCTCGTACCTTTATCCTGCTTGTCAACACAACGGCACGCAAATTCAGTCTCATGCCGTTTAGCAAACAAAAAGAGCCCTTGTGAAATTATTCTGAAGCTCTCATTATCAGTTGAAAACAAAGGCGTATTTAGAGTCTTTATCCCAGAGCGTTTTGTGGTTAGTGAAAAGCACTTTGGGGTGAAAGCTGTACTTTCGATTCGTTTGAACAATCGGACAATCATTTCCCAGAAATGAGTCATGGGGAATAACGGAGCATTCATTAAAAAAAAAAGAAAAGAAAACGACGCTCCCATCATGGCTTCTATTTCAACAAGTTGGTCGTTTTAAAAGATACCTCTTACACACACACACACACACACACACACACACACACACACACACACACACACACACACACACACACACACACACACACACACACACACACACACACACACACACACACACACACACACACACACACACACACCAAAGTTCCCAGAGTGTCTCCACACAGGCGGCTGTGATGGAGACTTTGCAGCGGGGGGGGGGGGGCACCATCTGGGAAATCAGACCCGCCCTGGGTAAAACCTCGTCCATCACGGGGCAAGCTGGCGCGCTGTGAAATGCCTCATTGATAGCTTAATGAATCACAATATGAGCGTGCCGTGCCCCTCACCTGGCCTCAGCTATATGTCCGTGTCACTTTTATTGATCCGCCCGCTGTATTCTGATATACGGTTTCAATCTAATTGCACTCAGTGGGGTTTTTTATGGTGTTTGCTGGAAAGGCATTTATATGAGTTCCCTCAAAGTTATCAGCCGCCCCCCCCCCCCCCCCCCCTCTCTCCCTGCTTAGATCATGTGATGCATTCCTGGGGTTCCTCCAGGTGAGAGACGGGGGGGGGGGAGGTGAGACAGAAACACTGGAGATCAGTTTATGAGTGACTCCTGTGGCACACATCACTTGTGAGATGACAGCGGTAACAAATGGAGCCGGTTAGAGGTAGGAATCTAACCGAGACCTCGCAGCGCTCCAGAGAGGATGACTTGTTATTATGAGTCTGATGGAATGCATCTGATCTCACTGAGAGGGGTGATTCTCTCTTCCAACCGCTGCTGGTGAAGGCCTTGTGAGTTCCAATGGAAAGATCCATTGTTTTGTACCACTGGCCGACGCCTAAAGAGGATTCATGTTGAGGGCGTTTGATTTAACACCGAGTCAAAGGTTAACAGAAAAAAAACTCAACACTAAATTAATATTGAGTGTTAATATTGTAGAACGCTACCACGCCTCACCAAGGTGAACAAAAGCTTGGTGGGATGCTGTCCTTGTGGCTAATAGTAAATTATTACGTGGTGTGGACTTAAACACCCTCTTCACTCCTGGAGCTATTACTCACCATTTGTCCACATAAATAGTACTCAATAACAAAATAAAACTTCCAAATAGGTCTGCTCCAACCACCAATGAGTATACAGGCATTTGAATAGATTCCCAATATTCTTAAGATATGTAATACTGGTTTGCAAAACAATGCCAAAAGTGCGGAGTGTACCAATTAAGTGATTATATTGGCAAAGCATACTTTTTTTATTCAAATGAAACAGCTTTGACACTTGTGTCAATTAATAAAAACACACGTAACTCATTTTTCTTTTCACAGTCTCGGTATAGGAGCGTAAAAGTGAGATCAGATAGTGTCAATTCAAGCTTCCCAGATGTATGTAGGTGTTTTAAAAATAGGTAACTATGACATTCTGTTATTGTCTGGTGTCATTCTGAAGTGTGTTAGATACACACTTCAGATAAAGACAGTGTACCTAGATGGCATGGATGCCATCAGCCTGCTGCAGTTAGCAAAGCAAAGTAAAAATTCTTGCCTGACCATGTCGTTGTCACTTTGCTGGAGGAACTAATTATTCAATTAAATACATAGACACACACTGGCCACAGACCCAAAACATTCACTCACACACACCTTTTAACATCTCCAAAACAACGTTTTACATGACACAAAAACACATTTCTCAACAAATACTATGGACATCTTAGCCAAAGTTTGTTGAAGCTCTGGGATTACAAGGTGGCTGGACAAGGGTACCAGGCTAGGTCTTTAATGAGCTAGTGGCTGTGTGGGGAATGCTTCTCTCTCACACACACACACACACACACACACACACACACACACACACACACACACACACACACACACACACACACACACACACACACACACACACACACACACACACACACACACACACTTTTGCTACAAAGTGTTGATCCAAAACAATTGTTTTACTTCAGGTGTTGGCCTACAGATAGAGGAACATTATCAGTAATAGGTCAAATAATTATGGTAGGTATTCTTAATGTACATTCATGTTTAAGCAGTAATGGTTCTATAGAAAGGTATTCTAAATGTATTTGTATAATGTTTAATGCAGCAATGCTACTATAAAAAGGTTTTCTAAATGTCATTTTTATGTTTAATGAAGTCACTCATAAGGCACTCAATATATTGGAGTTAAGGTCTAAATTTAAGCTAGCCTCAAAGCTAAAAGCAGCAAAATCGTGCCTCACAAAAACGCCTTCCCTGGCACTCGCTATGCATATTTAATGAAACTCAAAACGAAACGGAAGCACAGAACCACAGCTTATGTGCAGGGTCACATTTCGATTTCTTTATTACACCTTTATAATAACGGTTGGCCAACACTAGTGACCTTTAGCAGCTACCCACATGGAGTTTGGGGTTGCCATTTCTTTTTCCGCAGTATCCATTTACAGTGGGTCGTGCAGGTCAACAGAGCAAAGACTGACACGTTTATTTAACCTTAAATACTGGAAATCCTAACGGAGCCAACGAGAGTCAGGTTCTGATGTTGTCCAGACGGTGGTTCCTCCAGAAGCAGGAAAACAAACGCGTGGACAAAGCAGATCTCTGGCCTCAGCATGACGCCGCCGCTAGCACACGACCACGTGTACCTGTAGGTGCACGGGGTTTTAACCCTAACCTCTAACCTCTAACCCTAACCCATGTACGGACCAGCCATCGGTCCCAATCGCAGCAGCGCAATGCAGGTCAATTTCAATAGACTGCTTCTTCGGTCAGTAAATTAAACTGAACGATTTTATTATTCTCAAATTGTATATGTTGGAATCAAAGCACTCTAAACTGCATGCTAATTAAGCCCTCAAGATGAGCAATGCTTTGCATGCTAATAATGTCAGTGGGCGTGTTAATAAATTCATATTATTCTGCATCATACTGTGCATACATTCAATACTTTTTATGTTAACCTATAAAACATTTTGTATGATCTATTTTAGACCAAAGCCTTATAAAGTCTGGGGGGGAGTGGGGTTGGGGGTGGGGGGGGGGGGGGGGGGGGGGGGGGCAACTACCTCCTCAGTGTCCACAGGCTGTAATCAGTCCGTTTGTCCAGTATCCAGGGGTCGTCACAAGAAGGGTTCTCATCCAAAGCAGGTCGCTGAACAGTGGGGGTAATCAGATAGTCCAGGTCACAACAGGTACGAAATGCAATTCGGTGCATTGCATTGACAGTGATGCTGTCTTTCTCTTGTCAGCATCACAATACTCCCAGAAGATCACTCAGATGCTGTCTGTAGTTGCTAGCCGCCCCAGCGGCAGGCTGCTCTCCCTTTTAACCCCAAGCACTGCCTGCTTAACGATCCTCAGGCTTGCCTCGTTAAAAGGAGGAAGTCCATATAAGGCTTGGGGGTGGAGCCAGCAGGCTACAAGCTATCTCCCTTAAAACACTACCCTCCTGCCAGTATATATATTATATATACATTTATGTATATATATATTTATATACATTTATATATATAACTTTTTGACCTATTCTATTTCACAAATAACATTGCCACAACATTGTAAACCATTGCCCTCCACACACACGCACACACACTGTCACGGTTTCGGCCGAGGCGGCCCCGCCCCCTTGTTCGGGCAGGTTTCGGCGGTCGTCGTCTCCGGAGTACTAGCTGCCACCGCTCTGTTTGTTGTTGATTGGTTTTGTCTGTGTGTCACACCTGTTTTGTGTTATGTAATCAATCAGCATCTATTTAGTTTCCTTGTTGTCAGTTAGGTGTTGTGTGTAATTGTCCATGTCATGTTGCTACGCTGCCAGTATTTTTGGTACGCTCTTTTGTGCTTTCCTCCTGGTTCGTGTTTCAGGAGTCGATTCTGCCACTTGTTTTCACTAAAATATACTTTGGACTTGACTTCTGACTCCTGCGCCTGATTTCACACCACACCTACCTTTGCAACCCGTGACAGAATTACACACCACGTTCATGGAATCAGCGGGAGTCCCCACCGACATCATGGAGGAGCGTTTTCGCGGCCAAGAGGAGCGTATTAACTATATCGGACACTCCTTGGACCGCGTAATAAACACCCTCCATCGATGGGAAACCAGCGGGGTACCCACACCCCCACCAATCGCACCATCACCAGCGGACAGGCCGCTCGTCCAACTACCGGAACCTAGTGGGATTCGGCTCGCGCTTCCGAGGGCGTACGACGGCACCGCTGCCGGGTGTCAGGGGTTCCTCCTACAAGTGGAACTCTACCTTGCCACCATACACCCGGCGCCCTCGGGATACGAGAGCGTTTCCGCCCTCATCTCCTGTCTCACCGGCAAGGCGTTGGAGTGGGCCAACGCCGAATGGAGGGGAATAGACGCCGCCACAGTCACCTATGCGGAGTTCTCCCGCCGTTTCCGTGCTGTTTTCGACCACCCACCTGAGGGGAAGGCGGCGGGGGAGCGTCTATTCCACCTCCGACAGGGGATGAGGAGCGCTCATGAGTTTGCGTTGGAGTTCCGGACTCTAGCGGCCGACGCAGGTTGGAATGAGAGGGCCCTCATCGACCACTTCAGATGTAGCCTTCGGGAGGACGTCCGCAGAGAGTTAGCGTGCAGGGATAATACACTAACATTTGACCAGCTGGTTGACATGGCCATTCGGCTGGACACCCTGCTCGCGACTCGCGGACGTTCCAGAGGGGGGTTTCCCATTCCACCCTCCAGCGCTTCCGAGCAGAGCCCTATGGAACTTGGAGGTGCTGACGCTAGAGGGAGGAGAGGAAGGAACCCGAGGGGGGCAGTCTCCTGCACCAACTGTGGCCGCGGAGGGCACACCGCGGCTAGGTGCTGGGGAGGGTCCCCTGGTAAGGTAGATGGCAGGACACACATTGGGGAGTTCTCCCAGGTGAGTAGGCGCCCTACTTACCCAGAGCTTTCTGTCGGCCACATTACATTACCTGTTTGTTTTCCACAGGTTGCACCTCGTTCCCAGCATAAGGCGCTAGTAGATTCAGGCGCAGCTGGGAATTTTGTAGATCGTAATTTCTGTGTTAAGTTAGGGATTCCTCTCCTTCCAGTCGATAAACCCTTCCCTGTACATGCCTTAGATAGTCGTCCGTTAGGATCTGGGTTAATTAGGGAGGTCACGGCGCCACTTAGGATGATAACGCAGGGGGGTCATGAGGAGACGATTCAACTCTATCTGATCGACTCTCCTGCGTATCCGGTGGTACTGGGGCTTCCCTGGTTGATTACCCATGACCCTACGATCTCGTGGCGAGAGAAAGCTCTTAAAGGGTGGTCTGCTCAGTGTGAGGGGCTATGTCTGGGTGTTTCCGTAGGGGCGACCTCGGTGGAGAGCCCGAACCAGATGCCAGCACTGCACATTCCGCTTGAGTATGAGGATTTGGCACGCGTATTTAGTAAGACCAGAGCGGCAAGGTTGCCACCTCATAGACAGGGGGATTGTGCGATAGACCTCCAGACAGGAGCTGCGCTCCCGCGGAGCCATGTGTATCCGCTGTCACAGGAGGAGAAAAGGGCAATGGAGACATACATTGCCGAGTCTCTGAGACAGGGATACATACGGACCTCCACTTCTCCCGCGTCCTCGAGCTTCTTTTTTGTGAAGAAAAAGGATGGAGGTTTGCGCCCATGTATTGATTACCGCGGTCTCAATCAGGTGACTGTGAAATATAGTTATCCACTCCCGCTGATTGCGACCATGACGGAATCATTACATGGGGCATGTTTTTTCACAAAATTGGATCTCAGGAGCGCATATAACTTGGTGCGTATTAGGGAGGGCGATGAGTGGAAGACAGCATTTAGTACTACCTCCGGCCATTACGAGTATCTCGTCATGCCATATGGGTTAATGAATGCTCCATCAGTCTTCCAATCGTTTGTGGATGAGATTTTCCGGGACATGCAGGCGCAGGGAGTAGTGGTGTACATAGACGATATCCTTGTGTACAGTTCTACTCGGGCCGAGCATGTAGCCCTGGTGCGCAGGGTATTGAGGAGACTGTTGGAGCATGACCTGTATGTCAAGGCCGAGAAATGTCTGTTCTTTCAGGAGTCAGTCTCTTTTTTGGGTTACCAGTTGTCTGCGTCAGGGGTGAGAATGGAGGTGGACCGAGTGTCCGCCGTGCGTAATTGGCAAACCCCAACTACGGTTAAAGAGGTGCAGCGGTTCTTGGGTTTTGCGAATTATTACCGGAGGTTTATCCGGGGTTTTGGACAGGTGGCAGCTCCCATAACGTCTCTTCTTAAGGGGGGTCCGGTGCGTTTGCAGTGGTCGGCAGAGGCGGACAGGGCTTTTGGGAGACTGAAGGACCTGTTTACCTCGGCTCCGGTGCTAGCGCACCCGGATCCCACGTTACCCTTCCAATTAGAGGTGGACGCGTCTGAGGTCGGTATCGGGGCAGTGCTCTCCCAACGGTCCGGCACACCACCTAAGCTCCGCCCCTGTGCCTTTTATTCTAAAAAGCTCAGTTCGGCGGAGCGGAACTACGACGTAGGGGACAGGGAGCTGTTAGCCGTAGTACAGGCCCTAAAGGTGTGGAGGCATTGGCTTGAGGGGGCTCAGCACCCTTTTCTCATTCAGACCGACCATCGTAACCTGGAATACATTCGGGCGGCGAGGAGACTGAATCCTCGCCAGGCTCGATGGACTATGTTTCTCGCTCGGTTTGTGTTTAAGATCACTTACATTCCTGGGTCCCAGAACGGGAAGGCAGATGCCCTGTCCCGGCGGTATGACACGGAGGAGAGGTGCGTGGAGCCTATTCCCATACTACCGGAGTCTTGTCTGGTGGCACCGGTGGTGTGGGAGGTCGATGCGGAGATCGAGCGAGCCTTACGCACCGATCCTAGCCCTCCACAGTGTCCGGTGGGTCGGACGTATGTCCCGCTCGAGGTTCGGGATCGGCTGATTAATTGGGCTCACACGTCCCCCTCCTCTGGACATCCAGGTATTGGCCGGACAGTGCACTGCCTTAGTACGAAGTACTGGTGGCCAACGTTAGCCAGGGATGTGAGGGTTTATGTCTCCTCCTGCTCAGTGTGTGCCCAGTGTAAGGCGCCCAGACATTTGCCCAGGGGGAAATTACAACCCCTGCCCGTTCCACAACGACCCTGGTCCCACCTCTCGGTGGACTTTATTACAGATCTTCCCCTCTCACAGGAGAACACTACCATCCTGGTCGTTGTGGATCGGTTCTCGAAGTCCTGTCGTCTTCTTCCATGCCGGGTCTTCCTACTGCCCTACAGACCGCGGAGGCTCTATTTACTCACGTCTTCCGGCATTACGGGGTACCCGAGGATATAGTGTCCGATCGAGGCCCCCAGTTTACCTCCAGGGTCTGGAGAGCCTTTATGGAACGGTTGGGGGTCTCGGTGAGCCTTACCTCGGGTTACCACCCGGAGAGTAATGGGCAGGTCGAACGTGTAAACCAGGATGTGGGTAGGTTTCTGAGGTCATATTGTCAGGACCGGCCGGAGGAGTGGGCGAGATATGTGCCCTGGGCCGAGATGGCACAGAACTCTCTCCGCCACTCCTCCACAGGACTAACTCCTTTCCAGTGTGTGTTAGGGTACCAGCCGGTTCTGGCTCCTTGGCATGAGAGCCAGATCGAGGCCCCTGCTGTGGATGAGTGGGTGCGGCGCTCGGAGGAGACGTGGAACGCTGCACACGTCCATCTGCAGCGAGCCATCCGTCGACAGAAGACGAGCGCCGACCTACACCGCAGTGAGGGGCCAGTGTACGCACCTGGAGATCGAGTCTGGCTCTCAACCAGAAACCTGCCCCTCCGCCTGCCCTGCCGGAAGCTGGGTCGGCGGTTTGTGGGGCCATTTAAAGTCCTGAGGAGATTGAACGAGGTGTGTTACAGGTTACAACTGCCCATTGATTACCAGAATATTAACCCCTCGTTCCATGTGTCTCTCCTCAGGCCGGTGGTAGCTGGTCCACTCCAGGATTTTGAGATTGAGGAGACTCCTCCGCCCCCGTTGGACATCGAGGGGGCTCCGGCGTACTCTGTTCGTACCATCCTGGACTCGAGACGCCGGATGGGGGGTCTCCAATATCTCGTGGAGTGGGAGGGGTATGGTCCGGAGGAGCGGTGCTGGGTGCCGAGGAGGGACATTCTGGATCCGTCCCTGCTGACCGAATTCCATCGTGGTTATCCTGCGCGCCCTGCTCCGCGTCCTCCGGGTCGTCCCCGAGGCCGGGGGCGGCGCACGGCTGGAGCCGCGCGTCAAGGGGGGGGTACTGTCACGGTTTCGGCCGAGGCGGCCCCGCCCCCTTGTTCGGGCAGGTTTCGGCGGTCGTCGTCTCCGGAGTACTAGCTGCCACCGCTCTGTTTGTTGTTGATTGGTTTTGTCTGTGTGTCACACCTGTTTTGTGTTATGTAATCAATCAGCATCTATTTAGTTTCCTTGTTGTCAGTTAGGTGTTGTGTGTAATTGTCCATGTCATGTTGCTACGCTGCCAGTATTTTTGGTACGCTCTTTTGTGCTTTCCTCCTGGTTCGTGTTTCAGGAGTCGATTCTGCCACTTGTTTTCACTAAAATATACTTTGGACTTGACTTCTGACTCCTGCGCCTGATTTCACACCACACCTACCTTTGCAACCCGTGACACACACACCCACACACACACCCCCCAATAGAGTCAAATGCAAACCCTTGTAAAGTAAAGGTTTATAGGGCCATATAAATGACATAAATAAATGTGCTCAATCACATTCCACTACAACTCCTTGCTTATCTGTCACTGACCTTACCATGAAGTATCAAGGTATAATGGAAGCAATGTCTGAATGTCTGTCTGTCCTTCTATTTTCTCGACAACCCGCCATCCAATCGACCTCACGCTTGGAGGGTGTACTGCTGAGGACCCAGGAAGTTACGAATGCCGAGTGCGAGATCTTGAGATCTACGGGAAATATTTATTAGTAGTGCGTTATTACCAAGAAGTACACACTGTGTAGTGTAATGAGAGGGGACCCCTATTAACTGTCACACCGCCGAATGGCATGCTGGGTACAGCTCGCTACAGTACATTCAAGAACTGATGAATTGTATGTTTGTCATTTTGTTTCGCTTCTGTTCCTGGAAATAGCCTTGTCCCAAATAGCTAGATAGCCTTGTCCCAAATTGCTAAATAAACTGGTCCCAAATAGCTAAATAGCCTGGTCCCAAATAGCTAAATAGCCTGGTCCCAAATAGCTAAATAGCCTGGTCCCAAATAGCTAAATAGCCTGGTCCCAAGTAGCTAGCTGTTAGCAATGACAGTCTCAGCCTGTTGATTATGCTTTTATGTAAAGCGTTCATCCGATCGACTCCACACTTGGCGGTGTGTTGCTGAGGACCCAGGGAAGTGCAGTGTCGAGCGGGAAGTTGTTTGGATGAGTGGCAATACAGGAGGCCAAGCCATCGGCCCGTTCAGGACAGGCCCGTTTTGAACGGGCACACTGCACTGGCATGGTTAAAAAGGGGATCATTTCTTAATGCATTAAAAAAAGAAATGAACGTCGAAAGTAAACGCATATTGTGACCCATCGACGGGTGTCCAGGTGGCAATTGGGACGTTTGTATTTTTCGTACGCTGCACGTGTTGAGATGAAAAACAAGACGCTCGCTCTGCTTTTGTCACTGAACTGTGTACCGTTAGAAATAGGATTAATTGGCTGGCTCCTGCATCACGGAGCAGAAATTGATCTTGGGCAAAATATCATCTTGGCACCGCTGTCAAATGTTGGAGGTGTTGCTTGCTTGTTGAAATTGTAAAAAGTGCTTGAATTGTATCTGATAATTCCTGTCGTTCCTGTCCTCACTTTATTTTTGGACGTGTTGCTAGTTCTTATTTTCTGATGTTTTTTTATTATCTCTCGTATCATGTTTTTGACTTTACAAAACTTTAAATAATACATGTCGGAGTTGCATCTATTTGTATACGTTGATATTCCATCATTTCCTCGCCAATACAACCCAGATATTCCTTGTTTGGCTCAGCTCTAAACTCATCTGGGTGTTAGTTGTCGTCTTTGTATTCATGGTGACGAGAGGAATACATTTTATCACCTGAATACATTTCAAAGACAACAGATGTGCAGCAATCTCATGAGGAACTTGACGGCTGAGAAACCTTCATTCACTTCTTCTCCCAGCATATTGCCTGGTTCACTCCCAAGAAGCTCTAACCATGTATTAGAGAGTAACTGAACTCTTACACATTTTGAAATGTGTTTCCAAATCACAGCGAAGGAAAGGACATACAATATAATGAATAAATTGCAAGCTCTTAAGCCCAAAGCACACACAGGGCTAAATCTTTGTTACGCGACCCAATAAATAAATAAAGTCCTTATTGTTTTTGACCGATTAAAACACAGAGCGTGATGGTAGTGGTGCAGTATTCTTTTCACTTGCCTCGAATAGGACTCAAGACTATTTTGGACGCAAGAATTAAAAAAAACATTATTATGTGTCGGCCCCAACACAGCCGTGTGCTCTGGGCTTTGAGGGCCTGTACTCCTAACACCATCATTGTTTGTATTGGCATTTCAGCATTGGCATTTGACACAACTCTAATGACTTTCTTTGTTTACAAATGTTAACTAGTGTACGTGACAAATCCAGGGGTGTTAGTCATCACTGTCGCCGTCTCTCTTCTGCTGGCAGATTGGATCAAAGACCACCTGCCTTAATCCTGAGGGCCCGACACTAATATAAGATAAGTCTGATTGATCTGTCATCTACAGGCCTACTGAGGAGGGCTGCTGTTGTTCTCCCACTGGCTTGGTCTCACTCCTACATCAGTGGACCCACGGTCCTGGGCTGATAGGAGGAGGTGGAGGAGTTGGCGGAGGGGGGTGGAGAAGAAGGAGGAGGTTGGAGGAAGGTCAGTAGAGGAGGAGGAGGAGGAGAAGGCGGGAGGAGGAAGAAAAGGAGGTGGGAGGAGGAATAGGATGAGGTGGAGAAGGAATATGGGGGAGGAGGAGGATGAATTGGAGCAGAAGGAGTGGTAGGAGGGAGGTGGGAGGACGAGGAGGAGTGGAGGGGTGGTTGCTTTCCTCAGGTAAACCGTGTCACACAGCATGTTGTTACAGCTCAACTGTCCACAACCCCATGGTTAATTCAGAAGCTTTGGGAGCGCAGCTTGTTATTTGAAGTGATGAACAACAGGATCTAAAAACAAAAAGAACCATAACATATCACAGAGGGATGTATCCACTACAAACCTACCCAACACTTTGACAGGTCAAAAGGTATATTCATATACTGTACATCTCAAAGTCAGCTGATTGACTCAGCATTTCAGGGGTGTGGTCTGACTCCCCCCCCCCCCCACCCTCCTCTCCCCCAGGAGGGAGCCACAAGCTACGTAGCCAGGCGGGAAAATAGACTCCACCCATTAAATCGGCTTTAAGGAAAAGAAGGAATTCGATACACAGAAATTACGTGAGATTGCAATGGATTTCAGGGAACATCATTTGCTGATGTTTAATGCACACCTTGATAACCCTTAATAACATCTTTAGAAGTACATGATGTTTATTGCACACCTTGATAACCCTTAATAACTATAATAATAATTTGATGTCACTTAAGAAGTTCCATCACTTTAAGGATAGTGTTAGCACATTGTACACCTCTCTATCTGTCTTGACATTTAGCAGATGTGGGGATGTTGTTCAAGGTTGGGCAAAATGTTAAATGGTTTTGATGCAGAAGGCGGAAAGCCATTCTTCTTTATTGTGTTGCATAAGCACATTATATAGACACACACACACACACACACACACACACACACACACCTTGATGGCTGACAGGGGAAACTTCGCTATGTTTGTTAGAGCTGACATTGAGTTGTCTCAGTTAATATCTCACCATATGTCCCCAGAGCCAACTTCTCCTCCCTCGTCCACCCTTCTGTCTACAGTAAAGAGAGAAAGACAGAGAGACAGAGAGAGACAGAGACAAGTGAGAGAGAGAGAGAGAGAGAGAGAGAGAGAGAGAGAGTGAGAGAGAGAGAGAGGGGGGAAGGGGATGGAGAGAGACAAGAGAGAGAAAGACAGAGAGGGGGGAGGGGATGGAGAGAGACAAGAGAGAGAAAGACAGAGGGGGGAGGGGATGGAGAGAGACAAGAGAGAGAGAAAGACAGAAAGACAGAGAGAGACAGTGACAAGTGAGAGAGAGAGAGGGGGGTAGGGGGTGGAGAGAGACAAGAGAGAGAGAGAGCAAGGGGGAGGTGAAGGAGAGAGACAAGAGAGAGAGAAAGACAGAGAGACAGAGACAAGTGAGAGAGAGGGGGGAGGGGATGGAGAGAGACAAGAGAGAGAGAGCGAGAGACAGAGAGAGACAATCGAGAGAGAGAGGGGGGAGGGAGACATGGGAGGGAAAGGGAGACAGAGAGAGACACATGAGAGAGAGACAAATGAGAGAGAGAGAAGTGAGAGAGAGAGAGAGAGAGAGAGAGAGAGAGAGAGAGAGAGAGAGAGAGAGAGAGAGAGAGAGAGAGAGAGAGAGAGAGACCCCTCCCGGACCAGGTTTCTGATGATGTCGTAGTTGCAGTGATTGATGTGCCGGATCACCCCGGTGGATACGTGAGTGTTGGGATGAGCAGCTAATGGTGTATGTCATTCGGCCCGTTTATCTTCCTGCATTGATCACCACCTAATCACAACAGACCCCCTGCAGGGCGCACAGTGCGTGGCTCCCATACACTTTTGGAGGTGTCAGAGGTGAGCGATGGAACACGTTCACAACAAAGAGGGGAATTAGCCTCTGGATATTTAGGTGCCGGCGCTTATTGCCAGCAAGGTCGTGGATATTGATTTTTTTCTTTTCCTTATTTCTTGTGTGTGCCATGAAAACAGATGCCGGCTCACATCGTGACAGGTTTAGAGAACCTTGCACACAAAAAAAAAACAGGAGAAACATCATGATGTATACAAACATCAACAACGACGACTCTGTCGCCAACTTCATAGCGCTCAAGTGTCCGCGGTGATTTAACTGTCGCAGAATGTACGCGCCAGTCGTTTGCAAACCTTTACACAACAGACCTGCGCGTGCACACACACAAACGCACGCACGCACGCACACACACACACATGGACACAACTGCGCACACACACACACACACACACACACACACACACACACACACACCGTACCTATATGCATCCCTATACTTCGGTTTCACATTCTGCAGTGGCGCGTCACAATAAAACATGAGCATAAATGATCAGCGGTAAAAGAGATAAAAGGAAAATAAAAAGATCAATTAAATTGTGCGCGGCCGATCATTTACCTCAATTATTGCGAAGATTTGTCACTTTTCCTCCGCGGCGAGCCATCGCAGCATGATAAATCACAGGCACACAGAAGAGATTCCCCAGGGAGAGAGGCGCTGGCAGAGCCCTCCTGCATGATATAAAGACATGCCTGCAGGAGGAACAGCACACAGCCACAGAATAAGTCACCTGCACGGAGGAAAATAAAATCCCACGGAACCTTTGTGTGGTTCTAAATAGATATACAGGATCCATCATGCGGATGGATATATTGACCACACGCCTATAATAGGAGGCCTGTGGTTCAATGTGTATGGTTCGATATATAAATATGTCTCCAGGAGCGGCTTGTGGGTTAAAGAGCTGTAGTCACCTGTTTGTCGCTGGACACCGGTCCTCTGCTCCCACTGTAAACATCCCACCCTGGGAACCGGATGCATTATGCTCTCCACTTGTCATCCGGTTTGGCCTTGTTCGGGGCAGCGCCATGTAATTGAAAGTCAAATGCGATTAATAAAACAACAGTGGCATTCCATTTTGACAACCGCTTGGGCTGATTCAAGTGTAAACATTACAAAATCTGTTTTCACGTTTCATCTAACACCCGCCCACAGCTGACATGTCTCCACAGCAGAGATTTCACCGTGCGAGGACGCTTCGTATGATACTCAACACTCGCCCTAGCCAGGCTACAAATTGTTCACTGTATCCATTATGCCGCCACTAGTAGAAACACACATAATGTAATTTAATCGATTGAACAGTATTACAGTTGTGCACAACGCAATAACCTACAGAACATACAAATCTATTCAGCTTTCTTCCAACATAACTGAGGAGGTCAGAGTAGATCCAGAAGAACTTTATTAATCCCAGACGGGAGATTGGCCGACACAGTGGAAAGTACAGGGCAGTAGACTTTAAAATAGAGCTGAACAATCAAATAACCGTAAAAAACGACTAAAGTTTTGTATCTAAATATCCACATACACAATATGGGAGTAGCAATGTAAATGTGAATGCAATGTAATGAATGTCAACATTACAGACAGTTGAGGTGGACATGATGAACCGTACGCTACGCATGATCCAAACCATAGGCCTTCGGTATTGAGTCCTGACACGTGGCGTCGGCAGTATTCACAACAACTGCTCCACAGCCTGCACCGCCACTAAGTGTGTGTGTGTGTGTGTGTGTGTGTGTGTGTGTGGGGGGGGGGGGGGGGGGGGGGGGGGGGGGGGGGGGGGGGGGGGGGGGGGGGGGGGGGGGGGGGGGGGGGGGGGGGGGGGGGGGGGGGGGGGGGGGGGGTCTCCCCGTTCCCGCTCCAACGCACAGTAATGCAAACGCGTGTGTTGTCTCCAAGGGCTGGCATCAGCGACGGGCGCGCACAGCTTCAAGATGTTCCTCGTTGTTCAACAAACATCTGTCACTTCCCCCTGCGTGACGGTGTAATTAAGACGACTTGTCACATGGCGTGGCTCAGCGGCAGCTAGGAGCTCAGGGTTACAGGGCACACGGGCTAAACGGCTTCGTTAGCGCTCACGGCAGATTGAAGAGGAGGCTCCTGAATGGAGGCGCGGTGTCCATGGGAGACGGCCAACGCTGATTAGCAGTCCGCCCAGCAGTTGAAAGATATTTGGGCTTCATAACTTGGGCTGTGTTGCTGAGTTCAGCAGGCGCCACCAGAGAGGATTACGGGAGGATTATGACTAGTCAATGTGTAGATGTTTACACTTATAATTTTTTCTTTAAAGGCTGTTGGACGTAATGGTGTAGCGTTGCTCCTTGACCGCGGTTGAAACATGACCTGCGTAGCGCGAGGAGAGGATTTGCGTAATGAGGTTGGTGTTTGGATTTTGAAAGGCAACCCTATTAAGGACTGGAGCGATTTGAATGCACTTTATCTCCTCCGCCACAGGCCCACCTTAATCAATACCGGTCTTTCTCAACAAGGTAAAGCTGCTGTTCAAGGGTTTAGTGGGTAATGGAACGGCTAACTCTTGACAGCGCCTCTCGTGCTGCTCTGTTGTGAACGGAGCCCGGGAGTCACCCAGAAGAGCAGGGTGTTTACCCTGGCTGCAACCCCCCCCCCCCCCCCCCCCCCCCCCCCCCCCCCACCCCACCCCGAGCCCTGCGCCCTGCGCCGGTAATGAGCTGACAGGTGCAATGTTTACGCTCCGATTGTCACTCAGGTTCGGGGAGGCCTGGATCCATGTTTAGCATTTCTGGGGCTTTAACAATCCTAGCCACACAACAGTATGACGGTGACATGGCTCTGAGCCTGATTTGGAGAGACTTAAGACTGTTTTGCTCGCGTCATCGTGCAGTTGGAGAACACTGGAGGATAACTGGCGGGACGTATTGATCAGCGCAGGTTCAGAGTACAGGCTTCCTCAACTCTTGTGGTGGAGTTGCAGTGTTACCATAGCAATAACATGGGAAACAATATTACATAAGAAATAAATATAAATACACATCGGCACTATATTTATATTATCCTTATAGATATATTTTCCATATTTATTTATTGTAGTTTAAACTTTTTTATATTTTAATTCCTATTAATGTACTCCCTGCTGTGACACCTGACTCTCCCATCTGGGATTAGTGAAGTAATTATTCCCATCCTAAATAACTCCTAATCTATTCCATTTCAGCCCTGCCTCTCCGGCTAGAACCCCATCCATCGGCCGTAGACTTCAACGCTGACCTGAAGAGCACGAGTCCTCTGAAGACCCGTGCTTCCAGAGCTGCGTTCAGGCGGTGAGGATGTGTTCCGACCACAGGGGCGGACAGAGACCCCGTCAGACCGCCCTTATTCGGGGGGTGGGGGGGGGGGGGGGGGGGGGGGGGGCCTCGCTCGCCCGCCCCCTCTCCTCTTGTTTGCCTCAAAGTGGCTCTCTGCTCCTCTATGGCCCGGTGAGTGGGCTAATGCTCCTCATTAGAAAGGTGACCTTTTGGGAAATTGCCGCTGTGCTCCCCGCGCAACCCTCTGATTACCTCGGCTACTGTGGCTAAAATCAAATAGCCCAGTCCGTCTCGGCCGTCCAGGAAACACACTCCTGCCAGGCGACCTGGAAGATGGAGTGTGCGTGAGTGGGTTGTGTGTGTGTGTGTGTGCGGGTGTGTGTGTGTGTGTGTGTGTGTGTGTGTGTGCAGACGTGTGTGTGTGTGCAGACGTGTGTGTGTGTGTGTGTGTGTGTGTGTGTGTGTGATGGCTGTTTATTGTGTGATTGTTTTAAGCAATATCATGGTGAACAGTAACAGTAGGAATTGTCCTCCTGTGGAAGTCTTAAAAGCTGTCCCATGGTAAAAACGCATCCCAAGAAGAAGGCTATTAATGTGTTAGGCTGGAAAATGGTTACTGAGCTGTTGAAGACACCATTATAGTCACTTACCGTCTACCCACCAAGACAAAGGAAATGTGTGGTATGGATTTTTACCAGCTATCCCAGCTAGGGATTTGAGCAAATGCCATTGAACAATAACAGTAACAACACAATTCGTACGGATATAGAGAATAAATGAAATGTCAACTATCTGATTCGAGTCTCCTGTAAAACTGTAAATCAATCCTAATGTAGACACTGCTGTTCGTTTTCATTAAATGCGTCATAAAGAACCATAACTTTGTACCTATGAGAAGCATATCATTTCATTACAGCTCGTTTGAACACTTTCTGTTGAGCCAACAGAAACCTGGCGCTAGGAAACATTGATAAAAGCACAAGGAAACATCTGCAGTCCCTGCAATGTACGTTCACCATTCACTCATTCACTATTTACTACCTAGTCCTTTAGCAGAAGTTTTAACCAATGGCTCCCAGGGTGCCTAAAGATACAGCCTATCAGGAGCTCAGGTGGAAGGCATTTTGCTCAAGGGTTCCATTGGCTGCTGCCAATGCGGCTCTTTTTGGCTGGAAGACTGACACTTAACGTAAACACACATCTTTAAAAACCCTGGCATGTTATAATCCTTCAGATGTCACCACGTCATCCGCACCCTCATCCAAGCGGGAACCTTTATGACTCCCTCTATTCCGTGTTAAATGGGTTGTCATCTTTTTCCCCAAGTGGTTGTACGCGGCAAGAGTTCTTTTTGCGTTCTGCTGTTCGCCGGCAGGAGACGAGATGGCTCCAGTTTTAGCACCACTTCAATGGTTTAGCGGTGGGTCTGGCATTGTCGTCTCGAGATTTTAATGAGCACACTGACCTATGTGTTGCTCGGTCTGGCTCCTCGTTACTCGGCAGCTGTTTCACTTCCCCACGAGCTCACTGGATCCTGCAACTGCGGTCTGTAGCCGTAGATATATATATATATATATATATATATATATATATAGCTCAATAAAACCTGTATGCCGTGGAAATCTGTGCTTTTAAGTGCCGTGCTGGCATGCCACTCGTCATCCTCATCCTTTTTCAAATGATGACGCGCCCTCAATGTGAAACGGAAAATCCTTATTTCCGCAAATACAGCTCGTTGATGAAGTTTCATGTTATTTTAGTGCTGCCTGGTTGCTTATTAGGTTGTGGTTTTTGGCCGTGTGAGTGTTGAATGTTAGGGTTGAGGGTTTTCTTTCAGGCGATTCACACCACACTGGTACTCTGTTATGATGTTGATGATGTCTTCTCACACCTCCGGATACGCGGGGACGCTGACATCCATCCTGAAAGCCAGTTGAATTGCATCTTGGGAGAGAAAGGAAAAAAAAAGTGAAGCAGAACTCCTGTTCGGTGGTGCCTCATTCCTCTTTAATGTGTTTCATTCCAAGAAGGGTTCCTTGGGTTAAAGTCTCCAAGATGACCTTCCTTCAAGCGATGGATTCTTTCACAGCACCACCGCTTGGTAGGGTGGCAGTGGCCTGAGAAGGCTTATTGAAAAGCCATGTTCACTCAGATGTAAGCAGGCCCGTAATCCATTTGACGTGTTCAAAATTGATGTTTTTTCCCCATGCTTTCCAAAGAAAGAATCATAGAAATGGCTTGCTGAAGTCAAAAGTCGTTTTCCATTTAAATGACTGTTTATAGTAAACAAGAAAAAATGATAAGTAACTAGCAAACTAAAACCATTGGACTTTTCACAGTGACTCTTAAATAAGGTAATGAAAAGAGCAATTTTGCAGGTGAACAGTGGAGCAACAATTAAAACTACTAGCGCAACAATTAAAAAGAAAACAAAGAGGCAATAAAAAGACAACATAAGACGATAAAATGTCAAAGTCATTAAAAGATGTAATCATTATGACGCGTGTAATATTATAAAATAGCGAGAGTTCAATTAAACGGCCTATTGTGACTGGGCAGGAAGACAACCACGCAGTCTCCTTAATCAGCTGAGATGTATCACAGAACAAACACTCAGACAGCCACGAGGTCAAATGAGGAAGCAGATACATTTTTTGGTTCATAAATATTCAAAACCCTGGGACGTTTCTCAGAGACTGACATTCGGCCCAGGCATGCCACAGGTGTACATTTAAAGTTGTGTTATTCATGCAGCAAATAAGTTTGGGGACCATAGTTGACATGGTTTGGAGGTGACTTGCGCATCTTCCCAGTTTTTGTATTTCTAGTTGTTAAGGAGGTGAAATCTGCCTACATTCAGGTAACAGCATTTCATTAGCATGTTGATCTTGTTAACAAGGGCTAATTGTATTCCACAAGTATCCCAGTGTGTGTGGGCAGTTTGACCCAGCTACGTCATGCTGATGCTCCATGCCCAACAGTCATGCCCTCAATAATCATTTGGTAATCCAGTTCCAGAAAGAGTTGTGTTCCAGAAACCAGTGCCTTGCTGGAGGACGCAGTGCTGCCATCCTAACCCCCGGTATTTCCATTATGACCGGATAATTGCTAGGATACCTGGGAAATAGTCACAGGACCAAGGGAATGTTCCCAGGACCAAGGGAATATTCACAGGACTAAGGGAATGTTCCCAGGACCAAGGGAATGTTCACAGGACCAGCTATGGTGGTTTGAAAGCCTCTCCAACTGAACACTAAACTTTGGTGAACCATACATATGAATTCTCGTCATCCTTCTATAACATCGTCCTCAGACTGGCCTCCCCCACACACTCCAAACCCCTGTA
Source organism: Lota lota (assembly GCA_026745465.1). Lineage (NCBI taxonomy): Eukaryota > Metazoa > Chordata > Actinopteri > Gadiformes > Lotidae > Lota > Lota lota. The sequence continues at coordinate 768,849 of JACYXH010000100.1, read as the reverse complement.
GGCTCCGGCTTGTCACATCTGGAAATCAGGAAAAGAGAACAGTTAGTTTTGGCTACAGTCAATGTTCCTGAGGTTGTTGTAGGAGTTTATAATACATAAGACTGAAGTATACATCGTTAGAGGTTCAGAAGGACCATATACCGTGGGCTTCGTGTGAAGTACCTCAATATAAATATCTCTCACTACAAAAGCTCAACACAGAGACACTGTGTTAAGAAATATCCACTCCACTTGAATTCCTTCCCTACGATATTCTCCATAGCAGTCTGGTTTAACCTCCTATAGCAGTGTGAGCATATTGGGCCAAGCTGGTAAGATATGCATGTCTCTGAAACAATCAGTCTTGTTTATCCTGAGCCCTTGAACCTTCAGGATCAGAACGTTTCTGCAATGAATTCTGATTCCCTAAATCCCACACCAATAAATTACCTCAACTCTGCACAAACATCAAAACAAACCCACTCTCTCTTTCTCTCTCTCTCTCTCTCTCTCTCTCTCTCTCTCTCTCTCTCTCTCTCTCTCTCTGACTCTCTCTTTCTTTCTTTCTTTCTTTCTTTCTTTCTTTCTTTCTTTCTTTCTTTCTTTCTTTCTTTCTTTCTTTCTTTCTCTCTCTCTCTCCATGTGCTACCAGCTGTTAGAGTTTGATGAAAATAACAGGAATAAAAGGAGGAGGAGGAGGCAGAGAAGGAGGTGTGTGTATATGGGGGGAGGGTGATGAAGACATGGAGGAAGAGGAGGAGAAGGGAAGGTGTGTGTGTATGGGGGGAGGGTGAGGAAGACATGCAGGAGGAGGAGGAGGAGGATGAGGAGGGAAGGTGTGTGTGTATGGGGGAGGGTGAGGAAGACATGGAGGAGGAGGAGGAGGAGGAGGAGGAGGGAAGGTGTGTGTGTATGGGGGAGGGTAAGGAGGAGGAGGAGGGAAGGTGTGTGTGTGTATATGGGGGGAGGGGGAGGAAGACATGGTGGATTCTCCATTTGTTTAATAACATCTCTTCTCCCATGCTCTCCTTCTTGTCTCCTTCATCGCTCATCAGCGGCGTCAGGGCCCCAGCGACGGGGCCCTAGCGACGGGGCCCTAGCGACGGGGCCCTAGCGACGGGGCCCCAGCGAGGCCCAGCAGCAGGGTGTGATGGAGGCCTGGCAGGGGGGCCGGGCAGGTGAAACCTCTTGCCAAGCACGGTTACGTTGGTTGGCGCTAAGAGATAGGCTTTCTGGGGTTCACAAGCCATCGCACGGAAATTGAATAGTCAGAGAGTTTGAATAGCACACGCATGCGATTTTCCACCTCAGTCAAACCTTTTGCCTGTTCTTGATTCAAGAATCAAAGCTTCGGTCAAAGTTAAAAAAAATATAAAAAAATATTTGGTGTGCCGCGATGTCCGCCGTGAAAGTTGATGTTGGATGGAATTAAAAGTGTCATCTTCCGCCCTCATTACAAAGATGAATCACTTGGTTTCCAGCCACGTCGTGCTTTCTGTCTGAACACCTGCTTGTCTCTCATTTAAATCATAATGATTGGATTTATTTGTTCGTTTTTTGCCAAAAACAAAAGAACACGTTTTTGAACAGCAAGTGTCATCTTTTAATCTACTTGCAACTGCGATAATATCAGTGATAATATCAATATTAATAATAATAATCCAATAATGTCCTGGAGCAAGATTCTTGGTGTGATTATCAGGATAGTATGGCAGAAATATCAGTGAACGGCGAGTGAATGAGCCAATTAACATTTGATAGACTCTCCTCCTCCTCCTCCTCCTCCTCCTCCTCCTCCTCCTCCTCCTCCTCCTCCTCCTCCTCCTCCTCCTGTCTGGATTCAAGCCTTCATTCTGTGTGTGCTTTGATGTTTTGCCAGTACCAGGTGTTGAGAAAGATATTCAACACTTTAAAAATATATATATATATATATTTTAACACCTTTCACTATTCACTTGTACAGCTATTCATTATTCATGAGTGTTTTTACATATACATTTGACGGACTGCTAGCTAAGCTAGGTGCTATTTGTAGACTTCATTAGAGTCTTATGCTTCATATCTGCAGATACCAACTATCAGATTACACCTTTTATCCACACATACACACTATGCAAAATGGTGGCACGGTGGCAGATCTCATTGCGATGACCAAGCACTATCTTAGGGATGTTGTTGTTGTTGTTGTATTTTATGGGATGGGATATTTCAGCTCAAGTTGTTTCTGCGAGGTCGGTCCTGAGCAGCTTGGGAGCAGATACCCCCCATGGATGTTGCTGGTCCCTCAGGACCCAGAGTCTGTCTCTGCAGGGTCACGGTGAGATAAGGAGGCGAAGGGTGATGGGATTGTAAGAACATGACAGCATAGACAGCCGAGGCACTCGATTTCGCCGCGCTCACTAATGGCTTGAGAACACCTGGCCTTGTACACCAGCCCTCGTGAGGAGTACTGCAGAGGACATGCAAATGTATGGTAAACAAAGGCGTGGCATTGAGGCAGATCTGGCAACAGCTGCAAGCAACGTCAGCCGATTTCTAATTTCCACGGAGCGGATCTCTTCTTCTGGCCGCTCCATATGGTGCCATTGAGATCACATCGTTCTGTGGTTGAGTGAATGGTTTGATCTCAAAAGGTATTTTAATCACAAACAGCCCCTCCTGGGAGGAGTTTGGACTGGACTACAACAATAGACATCCTCCCCTAACAATCCTCTACCATTCTCTGTCCTTTGTCTCCCTGCCGCTGTCCCTCTCTCTCTCTCTCTCTCTCTCTCTCTCTCACGCTTCTTCCTCTCTCTGTCTCTCTCCCTCCCCATCTCTCTCCCTCCCCCCTCTCTCTCTCTCTTTCTCTCTGTCTCTCTCTCCCTTACCACTCTGTCTCTCCCTACCCCATCTCTATCTCCCCCTACCCCATCTCTATCTCCATCCCTCCCTTCTCCCTCCCTCCCTCCCTCCCTCCCTTCTCTCTCTCTCTCTGCGTGTTCCCTCTGTCTTCTCTGTGTAAACCCTCAGAGTGAGGGGATTTGGGAGAACCTGTGCTGACAACAAGAGCTCCATGGTGTTGGATTAGAGGGAATCGGTGGTGTTTACAGCAGTGAGCAGCAGGATGCGTTAGCCCTGACCCTGTTTAACAGGAAAATAGATCAAGAAAACACAATGAAAATAAACAAGCAATCAAAATAGCTTCCAAAATGACTCAACAACAACAAAGTATTCATGAAAGCATTAAATTAATCGGTGTGATGAGCTTCAATAAAAAGCCTCAATAAAAAGGCGGGGCAGTGGGTAACATGGCAGATCTCACCTCACTTAGCTTCCCTGCTGTGCATGCGTGATTACCCTGTGTGTGTGTGTGTGTGTGTGTGTGTGTGTGTGTGTGTAAGAGTGAGCGAGTGAGTGAGTGAGTGAGCGAGTGAGCGGTGTGTTTGTGCGTGTTTCGGTGGTGTGTGCACCCCTTATAGGCCATGAATAATAATAAACACATTGTGGATTTGATACCAATTCAAATACCCTTTTTCATAAGAAATAAAGGAACACTTTTGAAACCATTAATTCAGATACCTTTTCAGCTAGACATGCAGTTTTAATGTCTGACACCACGTCGACCCCTGCAGTGTTATCTTCTCCTCGCGTGTTAAGTTGGATTTGTGAAGCTTGTTTCACCCCCATTAGCGAGTGAGAATTGGAGGCATGGAAGTGTGAGGGAGCAGACGTCCGCCCCTGGGGTGCGTCTAAGCGGTCTTGGTTTGCCAACTCGCCCAGTGAAGAGATGTTCCCTTCGCTACACGCAGGATGTTCTGCTGCTCTCCAAATGTCCGCCCTGCCCCAGCGGAATGTCCTCCTCTTGGCTCCTCCTGCCAGATGTGGGCCAGCTGAGCGGCTCAGAGAGACAACCAGAGAGAGCCGGACGTTGGTTTCCAGGATATCCTCTTGTTTTATTGTAAACTGTCCATGCATATGCTGTATTTACGTATATGACAATATCCGGTCTATATATATATATATATATATATATATATATATATATATATATATATATATATATATATATATATATATATACTGTATATATGTATAGTTTGCCAGACCCAGTAAGCAGGTGACCTTGTGACCTGCCTCTGGTTTCAGGAAGATTACAAGACTCTTTGGGGGCAGTGGGCCACATAAGGACAGCGTGTGTGTGTGTGTGTGTATGTTTGGTGTGTGTATGTTTGGTGTGTGTGTGTGTTTGATGTGTTTGATGTGTGTGTGTGTGGTGTGTGTGTGGTGTGTGTGTGTTTGAAAGGGAATACATAGCAAGGAGAGAGAGGGAGAGAGAGATAACGTGGGTTTCTTTTTTTTTTATTCAGCACTAAACACAGATTGTTCTGTGTTGTATAGGGACCAAATCCTATTGGCTATCGACCTAATCTCCTAAACAGATAGAAATAATGCTGCAGCCTTCATTGCAGCTTTGGCCATACTCTGGCCTCCCTCCCTCCAGGTCTCGATACCTAGCGAGCTGATTCCCGCGACTTGGGATATATAAAACAAATTGACACTTCTAAATTACCAAATCCAGGCAGAATCGAGAAATGATCAGCTTAGCCCCCGTAATTGGTTCACTAGATTATCCTCGGGGAATTATACATCTCACCTCCTTCGCAGCCAGGCGACTCAAAGCATTTTACCATGGAGGAAAGGCTAATTGTCCTAACAAGCTGAGATAATAGAACTGCTCAGCTCCCCTCACATGTCTCAGCCTTGAGTCACAGCCAGCCTACCTGTGATTGGCGGAAGGAAGGTGTGTTATTTTAAGAATATACCCTCTCCTTGAGTACGAGTTATTATCACACAGTCTACAACAGTTCTGTCAGACTGACAGGATGACAGTGATTCGTTGGTGTTGGAGAAATTACACCTAACAACATTGCTATCTTTTTGTCTTTTGTTTCTTCTCAATTTTACACTATAAAACAAATACAGGAAAAAAAAATTAAAAAGGAAATGAAAATGGCGGACAGCATGTTTACGGTATCTGGTTGGGTCATTGTTTTGAACAAGGTGCAGAGTTCTATTTCCACTCAACAAGCTTATAGCCACCACCAAACTCCCACAAAGCAGTCTCTGCAGTCAATTCACCTCATCCGAGTGTCCAAGAAGGCCAGGTTATGGTTCAGCCGAATGTCTTTTAATCCAGGATTTGAGTCAAGTAGGTGTGCAACACTGAGCAGAGCCAGAACAGATGCGACAATCATCCAATGACATGTGGCGCATCTTGGAGAAACTGATGAGTATAACAGGTTTGTTTTGGAATAGTGTACTACCTTATATTGTCTCAGACTACACAGACTCTTCACAGAGCAAGAGTACATTTGTGACGTGCCACATCCCCCAATTCGTCTTGTATATCTGCATTCAGGTCTCTGGCCGAAGCCTCCCCAGGATTACTGCTAGCAACAGAAGTGTTGAAAAGTTAACAAACTTGGTCACCGTTTTCTTTCAAATCAGGGATAAAGTAACGCAAGCTTATAAAACAGTGTTCTTTGGCAATAGATTCAACATGGGAGAAATGTTGTTTGTCAAACTGCCTCATATTGAGTTATTGACAAAGTGTGATTTTGGAAGGTTGCACTTCAGTGATTAAACTATGCATACCAGTTGCCTGTGTGTAATTCCTCTGTAGATGGAATTCCTTTTGATCTCCAACGTCGCCCCGTCTGATCGTGCTGGTGTAAACAACTCTTAAACATAATTGGCAGACAGATAAATGTCGTTTGGATTTTAGTTGATAAAGTATTTCTAACAAATGATTTAGGATAGCTTTTGGTTCAGTTAAATTATTGATTGATCAGGATTGGGAAACAAAAGCTCTTTATATGTATTTGGGGACGTGCTCTTTGATGATACCAAACACAATAACTCAATTAATTAACTAACGACACGCTCTCATGATGTATGATGCTCCCTGGAATGTCAAAATGAAAGGTTGGAAATTCTCTCGTTTGTGCTCAACAGACTGAAGAAAGGACCATGAACACAACGACAACAAGCATTTGCCCCCGAGAATGCCAGTACAAATAGGGTTAACATTTATCTGGGATTGTTGTGAGGGTCTGTGTTGAACTGAGAAGGAGGAGAATCCACAGAGACGAATGTCTGTCCCTTTGTCAAATGTTTCATCTGAAACCTTTGTAACTACCCATGTGTTTACAAACTTCACACTCGTGCCAAACAAACTTCTCCCAAACTCAGAAAAGCAAGACAATAAATATGGTGCTGCTGTGCCATTTAGGTGACAGAGATCTTATCTCTTTTATGGTGTATTTGATCCTCAGAGGTGTTTTCTAGGCATGGCGGTGTGTTGGGTTTGTTTTCCAGTTGATGTGTGTTGAAACGAAAGACTAATTCCCAAGACAGACAAAGACAGACAGACATATCAACAGGAATTAGGACCGATAGATTTGATGGAACGAAGGAATGAGTGCACGGGGTGTTTAGTATGCAGAACAGAAAGGGAACACACTTAGACCTGTGTCGATGTCTGTAAGCCTTCGCCTCAAGCTATGAACTATCTTGGTCCCATTCATCAAGCCTGCGGAAAGAAAATCCCTTATTGCTCGTGATCAAAGTTTGGCGTTTTCTGAGGCAGATGTGGGAATGTCCAAAAAGGATTCGTTTCAGGAGTTGAAGACAGCTCGATAACAAGCTGAAGACGGGTCATCTTCGATGAATGGAAGCGTGACGAAACAAGAAAGGAACCAATTTGCTCTATGCCGCTGAAGGAGGTTTTTTTCTAAGTAGGAATCATTTTAAAGCATAATAAATCAGTATATATATATATATATATATATATATATATATATATCCAAATCCCTACACATAAAAGAATGAAATAATGAATTATTAAATGATCCATTATTATTTATATTTATTGAACGTTTATTTTACAATATGAGTTGAGATTAAATGTATTCTGTTCAATCCCTGGCCTTGATAGCATAAGAACACCACGAGAAGAGCAAACATCTCCTCCCTGTCTTCTCCTATAAGTAAACAGCTTTTATCTTCTCCCCTTTGAGACCGCTGAAATCATTTTTTCCAACACAATCAGGTTCAATTATTTGCTTTGGACCAAAGCAAAAGGAAAAGCACTTTAGTTTCAACATTAGAAACAGCGCCAACGTTTGGTGGTGTCTTGCAATAACAACCTATTTTCTCTTTCACAAGCTAATACCAATTAAACCCCAAATGTATTTTTTTATGACCGGGCGCACATCTGCCTCATGGCTTGTGGATGCACGCAATAAATGAGGATCCAGCGATTCGATTAGGTTCTGGACTCAACTGTGGCGAGACAGATGCCCATTACCGGGGCGGTGGAATCCCGGGATCTTACCTGAACGCCATCTTGCACGGCTGTAGTCAGTGATGGTGGAGCATCAGAGAAAGGCAGGAGAACAGACAAACAGACAGTTTTGGTGGGAGGTTGGCTGCCCTGTACCGCAGACTCTTCCGCAGGCCCACGTTATTTTGGTTGCGTGCCACCATGCTAATGGGTGTTGTATCCGGGCAGATGGAGCACACACTAGTTAGCGGTGTTGTTCCCTCATCAACGCTGAAGCCGGGATGTGTTCTTTGAAGAGGGCAGAGATGTTTGTGCCGTTTCTCCAGACATACAGCCTGAAGTGTTGATCCTGTTCCTCGCTTCCTTGGGAAGGGCTAGCGTTACAATGACCTCACAGCCTTCCGGAGAGACACTCGGAGTGTGAAAGGCAGATTGGCTGAGCTGATTGGTTGTGTAGACGGTGAGCACCAAGTGAACGGGAACGGTCACAGAGCAGGCTGCGCTTGACAGGGTGGAAGTATGTTTGTGAACGTATTATGGATGTGCACGTATATGTATAACATACGTACATGTAGGTGTCAAAAAAGGAGGCATGCGCGTGGGGGCCACAGGGAGATGGCGCTGTGTGGGAGATGGAAGAACGCCCAGGCTCTTTTGTGCGTTCGATTACGAACAGAAGAGACGTGCTAATGTCCTCTCACATTCTTCCCAAGCCCATCACAACTTGCTGTTGCACAATGCACCATCATTATAAGCGGCATTAGTCATCAAGCAGATTTTAAATGTTAGGCTGCTCAGTGAGAGATGTAAAAAAATGAGAGTGCTTCTAGGACCGAATAGCACAGCTTTCGCAGTGATAATAAATATGTTTTATGTATATTGAACACCCATTAACAACGCGCTACTGCCAAACAGACAGACCGTCAATCTTAGTAATGAAACCAACAGACAGACGGACTGTGAAACGCACTGATGGAAACAGCCTCCTAAACGCTGGATGGTAATGATGATGTCCCTTTCGCGAGGTAAATCCAAGAGTCTGCGAGAACACGAGCACTCGTTAACAAGGCTTGGATGTGTGTTGGTCAGTTGCGTCACGTATTCCCATGGTGAATCCCTTCTGTAAGTGGACATGCATCATGCGTTATGTTGTCACCACAGGGTTCAGCCATGCAATCTGACCCATGCTTACGAAAACAAAAGAAAAAAGGGTGAATTTCTGTCATGGGTAACACAATTTTGTTTACTGTGAGGCTACAGTATTATTTTTTTTAAAACACCCGACCTAAAAACCCAACAAAACGACTCACACTCTACCCTAATTAGTTTTTTGTTGCAAACACATTTATTTCCATTGTTGGTAAAAAAAATTATAGCTTTAATGACTTAATGGCTTCTTCAGTGCCATCCTCTGGGCTAAGCAGGCGTGAGTGAATAAACATGTCAGCAGACAGAGTCCCTTCAGATGAGCAGTACATGCTTTCTTTATGGGGAAATACTGTACCAGGTGAGCAGTACATGCTGTCTTTATGGGGAAATACTGTACCAGGTGAGCAGTACATGCTGTCTTTATGGGGAAATACTGTACCAGGTGAGCAGTACATGCTTTCTTTATGGGGAAATACTGTACCAGGTGAGCAGTACATGCTGTCTTTATGGGGAAATACTGTACCAGGTGAGCAGTACATGCTGTCTTTATGGGGAAATACTGTACCAGGTGAGCAGTACATGCTGTCTTTATGGGGAAATACTGTACCAGGTGAGCAGTACATGCTGTCTTTGTGGGGAAATACTGTACCAGGTGAGCAGTACATGCTGTCTTTATGGAGAAATACTGTACCAGGTGAGCAGTACATGCTGTCTTTATGGGGAAATACTGTACCAGGTGAGCAGTACATGCTGTCTTTATGGGGAAATACTGTACCAGGTGAGCAGTACATGCTGTCTTTATGGGGAAATACTGTACCAGGTGAGCAGTACATGCTGTCTTTATGGGGAAATACTGTACCAGGTGAGCAGTACATGCTTTCTTTATGGGGAAATACTGTACCAGGTGAGCAGTACATGCTGTCTTTATGGGGAAATACTGTACCAGGTGAGCAGTACATGCTGTCTTTATGGGGAAATTCTGTACCAGGTGAGCAGTACATGCTGTCTTTATGGGGAAATACTGTACCAGGTGAGCAGTACATGCTGTCTTTATGGGGAAATACTGTACCAGGTGAGCAGTACATGCTGTCTTTATGGAGAAATACTGTACCAGGTGAGCAGTACATGCTGTCTTTATGGGGAAATACTGTACCAGGTGAGCAGTACATGCTGTCTTTATGGGGAAATAATAAAATATAGGTCATGAAGGGTTAAAGTCCATCCACTCTCAGCTTCGAGACCCCACCTCGACCAGGGGAGTGGGCCGGCAGTGTTCAATAGGGTGGGATCGTCCCCGTCCCCCCAGTTGAGTCCCACTGCAGATCAATATCTTCCCGGGTCCCTCTTAGGTCCTCTCACTTTCCAGGGTTAATCGACGACAATGGGAAGCTCAGGGGATTTGTGGCGAGCCCGCTTTCTAATCCGTTCACTTTGTGCGAGATAAACCCAAGGCTGCTGACAAGATCTGGACTTCATTTGGAGCAGATTATCGGCCTCTGCAATATTCCGGTCTGTAGGCTTTGTCGACATTAATTATTTTTGGATACTTTTGCCTCAAACAGACTCTGTGAGAGGATATTGTTATGAGGGTAGCGATATTCTGCCTGTGAGAATGCCCTATTTTGCATTCAAACGTTTTGGAGATGAATCCAGCGTGCAGGAGTTGTTCAGTCAGGGAGTTGTAAAGGTTTGGCTCATGCTCCTGCTTTGGCTGCACCTGTTCAACACTCAACAGTTTTCTAAATGGTGCATGCTAAGCCTTCTGCCCTTTCCTGTGCCAAAATAGAGACAACAATGTATAAAGTATGTACTTTTCCTTCCCCATATAAGGCAGTACTCCATTGAAAATCATTAACAACGTGGAAAGGTTTGGAATGCATATAGAATTAATCTTTTTCCCTTTGAACTTTCAAGTGTTTTGTTAGAGGCATGGCACTTTCGGAGGTGTGACAAAATTACCAAATGAATTAATGTCATCTTTGGTTGACTTTGGTTTGCATTATATATCATATTCTCCAAATTGTTTGATCTCTCTAGAAAGCCCCGGGGTTATTTTTCCTAAGAATAGCTTAGCAAACATTCTAGCTCAAAGTCCTCGTGATGTGCTATTTTTAGAGCAAACACTCTTTAGTAGAACAGGTGAAAAGGTCAGAGTGTATTTGCTGGTGAGTGTTAAGTGGGTGTGGACGTTCTGCCGGTGAGATATGTTAACCGTCTGTGTGGATGACTTTTCTCTTTCCCCCTCCATATGTCGAGAAGGCTGATTAATAGGGGCTATGAAGTGATTGCGTGGCTTTGGCCGGGCTGCGTAATCACTCTCAAGAGAGACAAGTCCCCAAGGAAGCCAGCGCAGGCTGAATGTGGACCAGTAGAGTTTCGGCCAGATTTGCCAAAGCACATGACGATGACTCTTCCCACATTCTCCTAAACAACGATTGGGCCACAGGAGGTCCACCATCTGCTGTGGAGGAACTCGGAAGAGAGTGTACATTTTCTCTTTCTTCCACCTGCAATGTGATGGGATGAGATCTGACGTGGTAGTTAATGAGAGAATCCAACACGTTTTTTGGCAAAATATGCCACTTTCACTAACCAAATTAACAGTTCACTTGCAATGGTTATTTTCAGATATTTGTTACATTGCTACTCTCACACAGTATGAAATGCAATGTCTGTTAATGACACCTTGTGTTTCCAAGGTATGCCATTCGGTTAAATACATCAGACTCAGACAGACAATGTGTTTAAAATAACTCACAATATCAGAAGAGGGTTACAAAAGAAGAACTTTTATTCATAATATATTCATACTTGTACACAAGTAAAATAAAATGCATATCTATGATTCCATTGCAATTTCCCTTAACACAACAGCATTCTTTTGTTCAATGCTATCCATGTACCCTTTCTCGTGTGGAAGTAGAACAAAAATAGGGGAGATCAAACATTTGTATTTTTACTGGTTTACGTAGAAACATAAAAAACATAACTGTACCCAACAAATGCATCACTTTTGAATAAATAATGACAAATGGAGATCCTTCTTCGGTGAACGGACCTAAACAATCTTTATGTGCTTTCGGTCTCTGAAATCCTCTGTTTAATTTCATCGTGGTTGTTTTCCAGTAGTCTGTCCAAGCAGTTTATTTCTTTGTTTGTAAAAGCCTTATAGAGGGCAAAACAAGGATAATCTCAAAAGTGTAGCTTAGACACAGTACAGTTAAGTACATACAGAACAAACAATTTTGGGCACCGGTTATTATATACATTAAATCTGAAGTGGTCTGTAAAAGGCATCCATTTTGTTAAATGTATTTCTTTATTATTGTTAGTCTTTGCCTCTTTTGGGCCGATTTTACCCCTTTCTTTCCAGTCAGTGGTAGAAGTCTCTACAACGTCTGTGTCATTGTCATGAGCATTAACAATCTGTGCGAGTTCTGTCCTGTGTTTAGAGAGTGCTCGGACGTCCTAAGACATGGCTAGAGAGATCCAGATCAACGGAATGAAGAACAAGGCCAGAGCTTGAATTGTAGATCCATGGCCTTTGAGACAATGGGCGTCAGATTTGGGCTTTTTGGAACACTTCTTTTTCTTCTTGTTTGGGGCTGTGGAGGGTTCTAGATTGTCAATGAGTTCAGGACTAATGTTATCCAAAGACTGATCCAGGTCGTTGGAAATGGTTCCCAACGGTCCGTCGCTCTGCTTGTTCCGGGTCTCGTTCTTTGCTCGTTCCGTCTCCTTAAATTTGGTCTTGGATATGTTCTCCTTCTCCTTAAGAGGATTGTTGGTGATTTGACGACTCTTGACATCTCCAGACAGGATGGAGGACTTGTCGTTATCTCCAAGGCAACATCTGGGGATGACTTCTCCCAAAGGATCTTCGGTGGATGGGAATTTCCCGGGCCTTGTCTTGGCGTTGAACAGATTGGTCTGGATTAGAGAGGTTTCCACACAGCCTTCCAGGTCATCACTTTTCAGCCGTTTGAGGTCCTTCCCGGCCAGGACTGTGGGAACATTGCATTCCAGCTCAGAGCTGGAACCTTTGAATCGCTTGAACCATTCCCACAAGGTCCTGGCCCTGCAATCACAGATCCACTGGTTGCCGTTCAGACGTAAATACTGGAGGGACACCAGTGGGTCCATGGTCTCCCCTGATAACATTGTGAGATTGTTAAAGAAAAGGAACAGCGACTTCAGCCTGCCCAGATCACTAAAAGCCTTGGCTTGGACATGTACGACGCGGTTCTGATGCAGCAGCAGTCGGTCCAGGCTGATCAGGCCGTGGAACATGTTGTCCGTCACGATCTTGATCCTGTTGTTGTGAAGGTAGAGATACGTGAGGTTGGCCAGGTCCAGGAAGGCGTCGTCGTGCAGCGCGAGGATGTTATTGTCCTGCAGGTACAGGTACTGCAGGGAAAACATCCCTCTGAACACCCCGACGGGCAGCTCCGACAGGCCACATCTGTGCAGGTGCAGTGTGTGCAGCTTGGTCAAACCCCGGAAGGCCGTCGGACTCATGGTGCGGAGGTTGCTGTTGTCGCCAATGTCCAATTCCTCCAGTTTCTCCAGACCGTAGAATGCCCCGGCCTCGATCTGGCTGATGTTGTTGGAGTACATCCAGAGAACCGTGAGGTTGTGGCAGGAGCTGAAGCTGGTGGATCTCACCACCGTGAGCTTGTTGCTTTGGAGGAATATCCGCTGGCTCCGCACAGGGATCTCAGTGGGGATGGAAAACAGTCCTTGCTGTTGGCAGGCCACGGTGGGCTTGGGCTCGCTGTAGCAAACACATTTGGCAGGACAGCCATGAGCTGGATGGACTAGGTTCAGCCACAGCACCAGAAACAGGAGTCTGCTCCCTGGATGAGGGAGAGAGAGAGAGAGAGAGAGAGAGAGAGAGAGAGAGAGAGAGAGAGAGAGAGAGAGAGAGAGAGAGAGAGAGAGAGTGAGAGAGAGAGAGAATGATAACTGGGTTAGCATGACGCATTGCTATGCACACAGTCCCAGTTGCTTGTTTTTTTTCAGATCACATTGAATATTTTGTATTTTACGCGAAACACACTTTTTAGATGACAAAAATACATACGAAACAGCTCACATTATAAAGCATAACGGTGTTATAGTTCAGAATCTCAGTTTTAAGTTCAAGTTTCAGAAACGCAGTTGACACCATTTCACAGAGCTTTGAAAGAGCATCCATAAGAGTCCCCATTTTCGAGCGGAACATGTTCTTGTACCAGGTGAAATATTCAGCATGTTACATAATTGGAAGCAAACAGAAAAAGACAATTGAGTGAACTGTATGTGGTTATTTGCACTTAGGGATCCCTCTCCTAGCTGCTTCTAACACAATCATGAATTCCTGAGCAATAGAAAAGCATCCTCTGAAGGCTCACTTAATGTGTGTGGGTGGCTTTTATGTATAATTTGACATCTTTAATGAGCCAGACATAACTAATGGCTTTCCGGCATTTCTGTGGTTTGACGTTTGGTCTGATGTTGGAAGATAAGCTTTAAATGGCAGGCTGGGAGATTAATGCTTGGTTTTAAGATGGAAAAAACGCTCTATAGGACCTGACAGTGTCCAAACATGATGAATATGTACACAATTTGTGAAAGTACGCACAGTGATGTTTTCATCAGATCAGATCAAACACTAATCTATCCTAAAGGAAAGCATGTCTTAAAAAGGCAGATTGTTGGCCGCCTGAATCACATATTTGTAGTGTGTTCTGTGCAGCTGTTTCCCACACAAGTCCGTCTGTGTCTTGATGAATTCAAACACTACAATTACCACACGATCGAATCCGACAAAACATTCTGGGTGTTGTGTGGTGTGCGAAAACAAAAACGGATTGGAAAGAGAGGACTGAAGGATTCAGGGTTGTTAGAGAGATGTCTTAAAAAACAACACATCACAGTAGATAGTTCAAAAACCCCACATGCTCCCAGTTCTGTTTCCTGTTCTCAGATTACTCCCCCTCCCCTCACTCCCTGATCACTCCCCTCTCTTTAATCACTCATCTCACTCCCAGATCACTCCTCTCTTTAATCACTCCCCTCAATTCGATCACTCCCCTCTCTCACTCCTCTCTATGATCACTCCCCTGTCATTTCCCTCACTCCGATCACTCTCCTATCTCACTCCCCTCTCTCCGATCACTCTCCTTCCACAACAGTGTGACACTCCACCATCACAGGAGCTTTCTCCCACCCCTCCTCACCCCTGTGCCTAACTACCCCGGTGCATGTACCCCTCCTCACCCCTCACTCACTGTCCATTAGAAGGAGATATTTCAACCCAGCCTGCTGGGCGACAGCCACAAACACACTCTAGGCATAGTACCATGTAACGCCAGTCCACTGCATCTTCACATAGTGACTCATACGTGGCCTCTGACCAATGGAGAGATCCGGCGCGCCTGCTGACCTCGCCGAGAACCTCCCCCATGAGCTGTCCTCCTGGGGTTGGCCGCCGAACCCCTGGGCCCTCTGGGCCTCCGTATTAGAGGCCCTTCACGGCTAACGCAAGAATTGAGTCGACACTATTGATCAGTAGAGGTGACTTTACCCCTGCATCCACACACATAAACACCTACAAGCACATGCACGCACGCACGCACGTGCGCGCATGCAGGCAGGCACGCACGCACGCACACACACACACACGCACACACACACACACACACTTAGTAGTGCGTTTCGTTGTCCCCTTCCAAATTTATTTCAAATAACCTTTACTGCATTAAAAGGATGAATGTATTAGGTCCGCTAGTCTTCAGCACGTTGTCGTCCAGAGTTATCGACTCACAACCTTCATATCGTTGAATGATACGCCAAACAAGGCATCAAGGTTGGATCAAGGAAAAGCGCCCTTCCTCTTATCATGCTCTGCGGGGGCGTTGCTCTGAAACCTCTAAATCGTCAAGCATCTGTTGTGTGAAAACGTGCCCCCCCCCCCTTGCTCCACCCAAGGCCTGCCTGACACCTCTCTCTTCGGAGAGCTACACTACCAACCAATAACTGCACTCAGCCCTCGGTTCAGGAGCCTTGTTTGTCTGCTGTCTCACATTGTAGCATATCAGCCCTGAGAACACCACTCCCCTCTCAGTCTGTGTGACGGTATCTCTCTCGCTAAATCTCTCTCTGTCTGTCTGTATCTCTCTCTCTAACTCTCTCTCTCTCTCTCTCTGTTTGTATCGCTCTCACTCTCTCCCTGTCTGTCTGTATCTCTCTCTAAATTTTCTCTGCCTGTCTGTATCGCTCTCTAACTCTCTCTGTTTGTATCTCCCTCCCGCTCTCTCCCTCTCTGTCTGTGTGACTGTATCGCTCTCTCTCTCTCTGTGTTTGTATATCTCTCTCTCTCTCTCTCTCTCTCTCTCACTAGTCAAACACTTGTCTTCACAAAGGCAGCTCAAGGAGATAGGGAAGTCTTCGCAGACTAAGCCTCTCTCTGGTGCTATGGCTCTTTCCCGCGACTAATTGAATTTCCCTTTCATTCCATTTGATATCCTCACATACATTAGCAAACAGCACGGGCTACGGATGACCACACCGCAGACACTAGCTGAATAGGAAAATGTAGGCATGGCTGGAGGGGTGTGTGTGTGTGTGTGTGTGTAGGGGTGTTAGCTAGCTGTGTAGCATCACGGAAAACGCTGTGTATATTCAGAGGTCTCGGAGCTTGGCATGCCTCGGTACGATCTAGCTACGAGGGGACACTTTTAAGTCTGCAGTGTTAACCCTAAAAACAGGAAGGGCATGTCAGGACACCAGAATCAAGGGGCCCCCCGATCCATCCCGGTAGCTTCACGTTGAAGGCCTCTCAGATTGGGGAGGGATGTCTAACACGACAGACATATCCCAGTGGCCCAGAGCGCAGGAGACGTCTCGGTCGCTGCTCTGCTGGGACCACCTGGCCTCCTTCCTTTCTTCCTCCTTCTCAAATCATACTTTCCTGTGTTGCTGCGGGGCACGGCTCATCGACATGCATTCTGGGGTCTCTGTGAGGTTGAGTGTCTTAGCATACATAGATCGTGTTGTATCATATCCAACACATATATATATATAAATATATATATGTTGGGTACCTGATGGTGATAATGAAGGGAGGACATTTTCCAGACAGAATCCCAATGGTACAATTTGGTGAAATAAGAGTAAGAACAAACAATTTAAACTTTTGGCAATTGATTTCTCCAAGGGATTATTTCGTCATGGCATCATCATCTCTCCTCGTCAAATGGGTTTCAGATGCCACGCTCAGACACACACAAGCCCGCGCGCACACACGCACACACCAACCCACTGCATCGGAGATAGCTAAACGCCAAGGTGCCTGCCCTCACACACAGCCCATTGCATCGAGCACTGATTAACGACACGCTGTGATCAGAAATAAATGCTTGCAGTAGATCAAGCAGCTTTCTCAGGACATGATGGATGTACGCACGTACTAACAGACTCTGGGCTAGCATGTGTGCTACACACACACACACACACACACACACACCATGCAGAGGGAGGACACAATTGGAAGAGGAGCAGTGGAGACAGCTGAGGGTCCTGTTTGAAACATCTGACACAGCGTCCGTCCGAGCAGATGGCTCATGAATAAACGACACGACTGGAGGTCGCTGGGCAGACGAGGAAAGAGAGCCAAACAACTGTGTGTGTGTGTGTGTGTGTGTGTGCGTGCATGTGCGCGCGCGCGTGCGTGCATGCGTGTGTGAGAAAGTGATTGCTCGAGTGTTTGGGATTGTAGGATCCAAAGAAAGCTCATAAAAGCGTAAATATATTTCTTCTGGTTATGAAACCATTCTCTTGCAGACCGGCTGACAAATGGCAATGGGATGCATTATCTTTGATAAGGACAGGGTTTTCTTAAAAGGCTTATCAACTGAAATTCCTGGATCGGTGCGAATCAAGGGCTCCGGAAAGTGGATCAAAACAGTGCTTACAATACTGCTGAAGTGCCCTTGAGCTAAGTGTTTGCTTGGGAAGCGAGGTCTCGCAGCCCCTCTGCTTCTAACCGTGGATCCTATCACAGCAGGGGCAAGGGTGTGCAGGGCAGTGTAGTGCCTGGGGGGGGGGGGGGGGGGGGAGGGTTCCACTCCCAGCTCAAAGGGTCCGGCTTTGATTCCCAGGTCGACAGTCTACCTTGAACCAGAAGCCAAACATACCTTCTCCTTAATGATCTAGATTGACTTTGAGTGGCTTCGGACAAAAAAAGCATCAAAAACAACTCCCCACTGAACAGCAGGGTCCTTTTGCTCCCACGCAGGTTCCTTAAGGGCGGCGGCCAGCTCTGGAGCTAAATGCAAACACCAGTGCATCATCGCCACGACGCCATCCCTCCCAGATCAATAATGCAATAAATTCATTAGCGGAGCAGGTGTGGGATTGCATTCCACAGAGGGCCCTTGACCACATCTATCACCATAATGTGAGGACGACAGTCTCTTCCACTGTCACGCGGACAAAATGGCGTTCCATTTAAATGAAACCTCAATGACGCCCATCGTGCCAACATGGCAACGGGCTGGATAACGTTCTGTGCCACGAAGATCTATTTTCCCTCTCATGTTACTTTGTTTGTGTCGACCCGCCTCAGTATTATGTTATGTTCCATGATGGCCCACGGTGGTCCAGTCTCCCCGTGAGCTTTCTAAAAGTGGACCAGCTCCAGGTGTCGCCCCTTCGTACCGCCGAAAAGAGCAAATTGCGCAACAGAACTGTGTAGAATGCATAATGCAAGCAACGTGCGGCGAAAATAAAATGCAGGCCATCAGCGGAGACAGAGAGTGCACATGTAAGGGCGTCTAAATGTACTCTTTATTCCACAGAGGAACGGCGAAGTCAGCGAGTGGCCTACTTTGAGTTCTAGCGAACGACAGCGCTACCAGCCCAGGCCTTGTTTACTTTCCAACCGGTGTGCTGCACTTGATCTTGTCTACATACAACTGAAGAGACAATAGGTGCGCTGTCAGATGTCCTGGGTATTGCCTTGTTCTTTGGCAGAAAGATCACAGTTGTTTCAGTATGATCCAGCAGGGTGTTCCCAACCCCTCCCTCCCCGTTCTGCGCTGTGTGCTGAATGTCAAAGAGTCAAAAGTTGTCACAGCAGAGTTTCTCAAAGGAGTTTTCAAACTGTACAAAACCCCAAGTGCATCGCTGTTCTACTCGTCGCGCCACATCATAGAAACATAATAGCGTGCAGGATCGGGTGAAATAACCCCCTCCGACTGAACTGAATTGGACTCCTGATTGCCACATCAGAGTTCTAATAAAGACTGAAATACGACCACGTGCCATGCCTGAACTTGAGTCGAAAGTCCCACTATTGAGAAAGGGAGATGGAGAGGACTTTTATACACAAATAAATCGTGATGTTACCAGCAAGCCCCTTGGGGTAGTACCGAACAAAATGAGGTCTAATGGTTTACTGGTGTAATCATGTGCATGAGAAACAGCAGACGCAAACCGCCTGGCGATGGCATCTGCTGTTCATAACACACATCCCCGTGTGAAAGGTCTGCTGAAGGGGCCGCACAAAGTTATTGGAGGGTTTCAGAGGGAGACAAACACCTGGGAGGGTGCATGGTATAGGAGTCTCAGGCACGGATCGCTGCAGTTGGTCTAAGTAGAGAAGCACACTTTGCAAAAGTGGTCACAGGCGGCTGCTGTAAAGTTACTTCCTATAGCCACAGAGAGGCTCCTATAGAAAAGTATACCGCAGGAGGCGGTTGTGAAAGCGAAACCAACATTATCCACTCGACTGACAGCTTCATAATGGCACAACGCCTGTGTTTGGCAAAAGACCCTGGTAGGGTCGGCTCTTGTTCTGCTCAAACAAGCTCACAGTGCTGTTTCCGCATGTAACAATCAAATTGAAAATGCATCAAACAAGCACTTCATCTTTGACTGGTCTTGGCTTAAGTAATTCTCTTAAGCAATCTATTTATCTTGTTTGGAAGAAACCGTGCTTTTAAAAAAGCTGTATTAGCTGGAGAGAACCAAGTACTTTAAAAGCACTGCTGTAGTCTCATCATAGAATCCAAACCTTGGATAATCCTGGTGCTGCAGGCATGAACAATAACAGATGTGAATGTACACCGTGGAACTGAGAACTGATGACTACTTTTAATGTAAAGAAAGAAGTGTCTGGATACAGATGGATCCATACATAAAGAGGCAAGAAAGGGCGGGAACGAGACAGGGAGCCAATGAAAACAGGCTCACAAATACCAAGACAAACCATTATCGATGGCACTTCCATTGCCTTAATGTGTCATTCAACTCTTCGCTATTCTCTCCTGTTTTCCAAACTTGCACTCAGGGTTGGATGTGTCTGCTGACGATGCAGACTGTGCTCACATGGGTCACCTTCGTCCTACTAGGACCCCAGGAAGTCTCCACAAGCCGGCTTACCCGACCACCCTTAGAAAACAGCTGCTTCATCCTTCAACAGGGTTCTGCTTTTGCCCCACGGTTTTTGTTTACCCAAAGGTAAACAAAAACCGTGTTGAAATAAAAGGCGGCCATACTTATACTGAATGGAGTGTGGCCATATGTGAGAGCTGGCTGGACTCCAGCTTGCACCTGCTCATACATAAAGGCATGGGCCCACGCACACCCATATGCACTCGTTCATTTACATAGACCTGCACTCTCTCTCACACACACACACACACACACACACACGCGGTTCCATATGTTTGAAAGATTTAAGTGTTCAATGGCAGCTGGTCGTCCCTCGCGGTGTGCGTGATCGAGTGGTGGAGGCGCGAGTCTCCCCCCCCCCCCCCCCCCCCCTTCCGTCAACAATGCCTCAAAGCCGAGCGGATGGCTGACGTGGAAACGTGACATGCGTGTCCGTGGTGCACACGTCGCGCGGGCATAAAAGCACATCCATCACCGCCCCAGCCCCTGAATGTGACGGGTCGGCAGCATGACACCGCTCAGCCTGAGGCGCTGAACTCAGCAACGTGTTCCCAAGCTGCTCGCCGCGCCCCCCCCCCCCCCCCCCCCCCCCCCCCGCCCCCGTCGCAGCGAGACAACAGCGGAGCGGCCGGGACAGATGGGGGGGGGGGGGGGGGGGGGCATGGCATCAGGCCGCCGGGTCATCCGTTGACAAAGAGCTCGGCGGTTATGGGCCACGGGCTGTGGGTTTGAGTGGGTACTGGGCAACATCTCGATGAACCGAGTGGGGCCGGTGGAGTGGGGCGATGTGTGGCGCACATCACACGGGTGGCGGTCCTCGTGCAGGGGGGAGGCGTGCGCAGGTCTGTGTGTTGTGCACGCGGACAGCAAGAGCTGGGGGGGATCGGTGTAGTGGGTAGTTTAGGGTCGGGAATGGATTGGTCCATTCTGCACAGGCTGTCAACATCGGCCATGAGACTCATGAGTGAATGGAGGCATTAGCGTGATATGAAAAGTCACGGCTTTATAATATGAGAAGTCAGCGGTGAGCAGAACATTTCCATCGTTAGTTCAACAGAAAATCAATAAGAAGAAACTGCCAAACACTAAGAATGACAGATCTTAAAAGGTTATTTAAGAATCAAATGAAAACGCACTGAGGCCAACCATGTCGAGGATCTGCTCTGAATGGAACAACCCCCTTACCGGAATTACAATAAAGTTTATATAAAGTGAAAGCAGTCACAGAAGTAGTCACAGATGTGTTTCAACCTCCCTCTTCGTTTTCAGTATGAGGTGAGGGTGTGCATGACATAGCTGGGACTACTGGGACAAGGTAAGGGAAACAGAGAGCTGAGGAGGATCCCAAAAGGCCAGAGACATCTCCACTGGCGCCATTTAGGGAAAAAGGAGAAGTTGAGAGACATTAGGAAAGCACTGCAAAGAGAGAGAGAGGCTCTTTATTTATTTAAATCTTGAAGGACATAAGGTGGTAATGCTTCCATGTTATCTGACACACATCACACACAACACAAAAAGCACACACACAACACACATGCATCTACGCACACACACACAGCACACACGCACAGGAACAAACACACACAACACCACACACACACAGAAATGTATAACAGTATGCCCTAGTCTGAGGTGGATTATCTAGCTCATTGAGTGTTGTTAACTAGTTCTGAGCAGCTCTCTGCAGATCACATCCATCTACTCTGAGTGTTGTTAACTAGTTCTGAGCAGCTCTCTGCAGATCACATCACATCCATCTCTTCTGAATGTGAAAGGGGCCCTTGAGGAACATTGACCTATAAAAGACAAACCATTGCCTTCCTTTTATCTTTTCCAGACAGATCCTGCTGGTGAATATATTAGGACCAACAACAGGTCTACTTTGCTCTGTGGATGTTTTGAACTTTGGAACTTTCGCAGGATTTCTTCCCCGGGAAAACATAACCGCGATACGACAAAGCGGCATGTCAACTTCGTCCGCCAAATGGAGATCTAGGAAATATTTGCGGAGGCTGCCATATTGTTTTTCGAAGTGTGTGTTTGGGTGGTTGTTTGGCATTACAGAGATAGAAAATCTCATATCTTCGTCCGCCTCCGTATGTGTCTGATTCATTCCCTGTCCTCGATTCTCCACCTACCGTAGGACCCATGCTCCGAATATATGTATGCGCAGCTTAAAGATGCATCATGTCTCTATCCTGACCCAAAATATGAAACACCTTTATATTTTTAAGAGGTAAAAGGTTTAAGAAAAGGGAAAAATGTGACTCATATACTGTCATAGCAATTCGGATAAATTGGAAACATAAACTCTGGAGGAAACCTAAACCATCACTCAGATCGTTTGTCATCGCACCTTTTTTCAAACGAGCGAATGGCGTGACAGGCATGTGAACCTGATCCATCACAGTTTGACTGATCTGACTGTGATGCCAATGTGTCAAGCTTGACTGTGTGTTGCGGTGCGTTAGCCCCTCCCAGGCATCATATGGGGGACAGAAGCCTGTATGGATGGAAATGATATGATATCGTTGGCTGAAATATTCAGTCTGCCGCTGTGGACGTCACCAGATTACATTTGGATGTAAAATTCCTGTTTGTTGAAAACACAAATAATACGGCTATGGAAATGAGCTGACGAGGTTAAGGAAATGGAATAGCAGCATTATATCTATCAGACGCATCCAGTCCTTTATATGTAACTATGGGTATTAACGATCTACAAAAACAAACATGCCTTAAGACCTTTCATTCAGACGCTTTTTAATTCAGAAATCCCGTTTTTCACTTCCTTCGGTTTTGTTGTTTTCATTGTTTTCAATGAACTGTCAAAGCACTTGGTGATTGTCCCTTACAAGGAAAAGTGGTACACAAAGACAATGTATTACAATTATTATTATTAATATAAAGCATAAACGTTCAAACTTACATTACTATTATTTGTATTTGTACAGCCAGTTTCTGTCTTGTGCATCCCATATCCACACTGCTTCTATTTCTTTTCTCCTGTCGTGTTGAAATGCGATGACCCCTTGGTTCCCCTGTCTTGCACTTGATTCGTATGTTTCAACGCACACCCTGGGCTGGAGTGACGAATGATGAAACCTTTGGTCGTCCAGAGGAGGAACCGAGCCAACAACGGCTCAATAAGAACTGTGGCTTGGAGGTCAGGACACCGGCACACTGCCGGACCGACAGAGATTCGAGTTCACGGCTTGGATTCAAGCAGCCCACGCTTTGAAGGAGAGGAGGAGAGGGGGAGCGGAGGAGGAGGAGGAGGAGGAGGAGGAGGAGGTCTTCAGCCATCTGCCCCTTTTTCTCATGTTTTCAGGATGTCAACGTTGTAAGCCAGCAATTACAAGCCACGCATTGAGCCCCATCATAAGCTGGGGGAGGGGGGGGGGGGGTGCTGTGAGTGTGTTGCCAGTAGTGGATCTCACTAAACATGTACATGAAGCTGTGGACGCCAGCTACTCAGCGCCACATGGCGCCTCGCGACTCTTTGCGTTCGTTTGTCGCCTTTTGGAGCTGAGAAGGCGCAGAACTATCCCGCTGCGATGAGCCTTGTGGACCTCGCCCTCAAGGAACACCAAACGCTGAAACAACTTATCTTACACGGGGAGTGATGTAGTGGGTTACGTAGAAGGGATACGGGTTGAACCCTGGTTCAAAGCTCCACCTAAATGCACCGAGTTTTCAAACGTAGGATAAGATCAAACCTTCTGGCTGCACCCAGGGAGCGGTGATAGTGAAAGCCTGACCAGCAATATAGCCCCGCCCCAAACCTTCAAACAACCGCTGGTAAAAAAGGAAAGCATCTGGTGTGTGGTTGGTTTAATAAGCACTTTCTGAGAGGTTTCTCCTCCGCGTGCGTCCTCCCTTTGGAAGAGTGCAAGGAGAAAGCCTTGTGCATTATTTAACACCTGGCTTAGAAGCAACGCACTCCAAACACACAAAGAGCCCTGATGCAGGAGAATGGATTTCTCTTTTTTTACAGAGGAGTGGAGATAAGAAAGGGACGAGGAGAGGACGGAGACAGGGAGGAGCACACAGGGCCTCGGGGTCGGGAGGCAGGGTGCATTAGCCATGCATTAGATGAATAATTCCTCCTCTCACTGGTCTGTCTACATCTCCTCCTCCTCCTCCTCCTCCTCCTCCTCCTCCTCCTCCTCCTCCTCCTCCCTGGTCCCCTGATAAGAGCAGGTCTCCGTGGCCAGCGTATTCCTGCTCACCTTTTCACCGCCAAAGGTCATGCGTTAGCCCCCCCCCCCCCCCCCCCCCCCTCCCCCCAGGCTCGGGGCATGCTGGGGGAGGGAGGTGGGGGGGGGAGGAGTTATCACCCCCGCACTTAATCTCCGAGGTGAGGGGGCCGTGAGCAAGAAGGAGAACCTCGCCAGCCCTCCCATTCCATGCCCTCCAACCCCTCCCCCTCCCCTCCCCTCCCCTCCCCTCCCCTCCCCTCCCCTCCCCCCTGGGGCTCCGTCCGGGGGAGATAGGCGGGGAGGCGGAGACGTGAGAGGAGAGGTTATGCTACAGGTGTTGCACCGTCAGATAAGGGCCGGAGTGGAGATCCGATGGCGGCGAGGCGTCAAGGTGGCGCCCGCTCCACGTGAGTGATGGTGGGGGGAGTGAGACCGGGGAATACGCATGTCACCCTGCCACTAACCACGTGGGATCAGATCCCATCACTGGGGGGAACAAAAACAAAACAACACGAATCGGTTCCACCTTGCGCCTCTTGGTTTTCTGAGTTGCAGAAAAGGGGTTGTGCGTTTGTGCAGGTTTGAGTTCCTGCGTCAGTGGATGTGCGCACACACACATTCTGACACACAGACAGACAGACACACACACACACACATTCATGTGTGTGTGTGTGTGTGTGTGTGTGTGTGTGTCTGTCTGTCCGTGTGTCAGAATGTGTGTGTGTGTGTGTGTGTGTGTGTGTCTGTCTGTCTGTGTGTCAGAATGTGTGTGTGTGTGTGTGTGTGTCTGTCTGTCTGTCTGTGTGTCAGAATGTGTGTGTGTGTGTGTGTGTGTGTCTGTCTGTCTGTCTGTCTGTCTGTCTGTCTGTCTCTGTGTGTGTGTGTGTGTGTGTCTCTGTGTGTGTGTGTGTGTGTGTGTGTGTGTCTCTGTGTGTGTGTGTGTGTGTGTGTGTGACGAGGGCCCTGGAAGGGGTGTGCCGATGCAGACTGCGTGTCACTGCGCCGTGGGAAGATGGTCCTGCGCTGCTGCCTGGGTAACGATTCATTCCAGCCCTGGAGGAAACCTTTGGGTATTTTTAAACTGCATCCTTCAGCGCTTCCTCCCGCCCGAGAGTCCCGCGTGGACGGATCTCGTCGAGGTTGCGACATGAACGCCGTTTTCCCCCGCGCTCATGCTAATAGGCCCGAAACGCCTGAATAATACAGCCCCCCCCCCCCCCCCCCCCCCCCCCCCGGCCCGGTGCTTTTACTGGAACCCTTGGTCCATGGATTCCCTGCTGCGGTTCGCTCCTCATGTTCTGAACGCCACAACAGAATATTACGTAACGGTCTGGGGGAAAAAACCACTGCTGCTGTACTGGGCTATTTTCTGAGGTTTTCTTGTTGTTGTGTGGAGTAGACCAACTTTAAATGCTGAAAGGCACAGTCCTCATAATAAATGGAAGCATATTTACTATCCATACGTTTTTATAGTCCACAGAATTGGAGGTTGAAAGGGTTTTTTGGGGGAATAAATAACTAAAAGGTGGGCCTCGTAGCATTGTTTTATTGTGGAACGAGCCGAGCACAACAACAAAAAGATGAAACCGTGGCTTTAGTAGCTAGACACTAAGAACATATATATGCGTATGTTTATTTACAGTTTCAAAATATGCATGCACTCTTGCCATTTTCCTTTGAGTTGGACCCACAACCGGACACCTCTGGTGTTTTTTGTCCCGTTGGGCTGGGATCCATCTGTGTTTCTCACCCTGTAA
Source organism: Lota lota (assembly GCA_026745465.1). NCBI lineage: Eukaryota > Metazoa > Chordata > Actinopteri > Gadiformes > Lotidae > Lota > Lota lota. The sequence continues at coordinate 742,996 of JACYXH010000100.1, read as the reverse complement.
TCTGGGCTGAAGAGGACAGCCCGCTACAACAAGTGCACCCACAACGCGGAGACGGGATCTCTTGTTCACAAACAAATCCCCGGCAGTACAGTCAGGAGTTTGAATTCCAAACTGCCATCCTTATCTCTCCTTGCCACATGCTTTCACATCCTGATGAAACCGTAAGGCCCGGCATCCATTGATCTGCTGCTGAACACCTGCATGCACGGCACCTATCTTGATGTGATCACGCAACAAAACCACTTTCGGCTGCACATAGTTCACCCTTATCTTCCTCCTGGAGTCGATGGGAAGAGCGGGAAATGTACTTCAGATCCCAGTGCTGGGCAATTGGTTTCTTGTCGTCAAGGAAACTAGATCGTTTGGTCCTTGTTTTGCTGGAGCCGGTAATCCGCAGACGTATAGCCGCGCTGATGGGACATCAGTGTGGTCCCGTGAAGAGCAGTTCTGCTGTTAAAAAGTACAAGCATTCAGCGTAGGGGCAGGTGCATCCTTGCAAAGTGTGTCATGTCAACGATGATACCTTTGCACACCTGTTTCTGAATCCTGTAGGTTTCCTTTGTGCGTCTAGGTAGTTGAACGTGTGTTTGTGATGTGTGTCTTCCTGGACCATTACTGTCCTTCTGGTTCCATTGTGTCCACTTCCATTAGAGGGAATGGAACATGAGCCCGCGATGACAAACAGGGAAGAAATAGACAAGACAGACCTCCTTGATCTCCACTCATAAGTACACCTTTCAAGTATTGTATCTCTGTCCTACTCTCTCTCTCTCGCACTCTCTCTCTCTCGCTCTCTCTCCCTCTCTACCTCCCTCTCTCTCTGTCTCTCTCTCTGTCTCTCTCTCTCTCCCTCCCTCTCTCTCTCCCTCTCAGTCTCGTTCTCTCTCTCTCTCCCTCGCTCTCTCTCCCTCTCAGTCTCGTTGTCTCTCTGTCTCTCTCTCTCCCACCAAGCCCTTGGGCACTCTGCCTCACCACCGGAGCAACTGTCCCCTGACAGAAAACATTCCTATCATTCTGCTGAGATCATGGCCTCACGACCCATACAGACAACCACCACACCCTCCTCCACCACCACCACCACCACCACCCCCTCCTCCCCCTCCACCACCTCCACCACCACCACCCCACCCTCCTCCAACACCACCTCCACCACCACCACCTCCTCCTCCCCCTCCACCACCACACCCTCCTCCACCACCACCACCACCACCACCACTCCCTCCACCACCACCACCACCACACCCTCCTCCACCACCACCACCACCACCCCCTCCTCCCCCTCCACCACCACCACCTCCTCCTCCCCCTCCACCACCTCCACCACCACCCCCTCCTCCCCCTCCACCACCACCACACCCTCCTCCAACACCACCTCCACCACCACCACCTCCTCCTCCCCCTCCACCCCCTCCACCACCACCACACCCTCCTCCACCACCACCACCACCACCACCACCACCACCCCCTCCACCACCACCACCACCACCCCCCTCCACCACCACCACCACCACCCCCTCCACCACCACCACCACCACCCCCTCCTCCCCCTCCACCACCACCACCTCCTCCTCCCCCTCCACCACCTCCACCACCACCCCCTCCTCCCCCTCCACCACCACCACACCCTCCTCCAACACCACCTCCACCACCACCACCTCCTCCTCCCCCTCCACCCCCTCCACCACCACCACACCCTCCTCCACCACCACCACCACCACCACCACCACCACCCCCTCCACCACCACCACCACCACCCCCTCCACCACCACCACCTCCTCCTCCCCCTCCACCACCTCCACCACCACCCCCTCCTCCCCCTCCACCACCACCACACCCTCCTCCAACACCACCTCCACCACCACCACCTCCTCCTCCCCCTCCACCCCCCTCCACCACCACCACACCCTCCTCCACCACCACCACCACCACCACCACCACCACCCCCTCCACCACCACCACCACCACCCCCTCCTCCACCACCACCACCCCACCCTCCTCCAACACCACCTCCACCACCACCACCTCCTCCTCCCCCTCCACCACCACACCCTCCTCCACCACCACCACCACCACCACCACTCCCTCCACCACCACCACCACCACACCCTCCTCCACCACCACCACCACCACCCCCTCCTCCCCCTCCACCACCACCACCTCCTCCTCCCCCTCCACCACCTCCACCACCACCCCCTCCTCCCCCTCCACCACCACCACACCCTCCTCCAACACCACCTCCACCACCACCACCTCCTCCTCCCCCTCCACCCCCTCCACCACCACCACACCCTCCTCCACCACCACCACCACCACCACCACCACCACCACCCCCCTCCACCACCACCACCACCACCCCCTCCACCACCACCACCACCACCCCCTCCTCCCCCTCCACACCCTCCTCCAACACCACCTCCACCACCACCACCTCCTCCTCCCCCTCCACCACCTCCACCACCACCACACCCTCCTCCACCACCACCACCACCACCACCACCACCACCCCCTCCTCCAACAGCTCCTCCACCACCAACCCACCAAACACACCATCTGCCGGCCACTCATATGCTAATCCACTGTAGCGCTACAGCCGTAGTTCTGTCTTTTGTAATTCCGTAGCTTCACACACGCAATGTCTCTCTATCTGCTCTGATGGAGTGTGTGTTGGCGGTTGTCAGAGTAGCTCTATATCTTAAACATGTGTTTTCATGAGGAGACCAAGTTCAGAGGTGGAATAACAGCAAACGGGGAAAGCTTTGCAGGAATGTCCTGCTCTCATTCCTCATCCACTGAGCACCTGGAGGAAGGAGTGCTGCAGTGAATGTGTTTGCTTGAGAATAGATTCGTTTTTTTTGTTTTTGTCTTTCTTATATTAGCTGCCTATATTCATGGTTAACTGCCTCGGGAAAACTGGGGTAACAAGAGAAATAGTGTGCTATGTGTGCTACCAGCAATAATAACAGATCAGGCTCCTGCAGAATATTATTACACCATTGGACAGAGCTAATGTGAAGTTAACATCGTTTGCTAATATGGAGAAAGCAGCGAATCACAAACTGTTCATTTCAACGTTAAATGTGCCACTAACCGCTAGGCAGCCGTACTCGAATGGTTTTCAAAAGAACCGTGCACAGAGGGAGGACCTGCTGTTTAGCCCTAAATACAGATCCGAAATGCCATCAAAATAAGGAGCCAATTAACAGCTGATGCAGGTAGCGGCAGCACACAGACAGGCTGCTATGTATGATTAATGGCATTACCCGCAGTGTTCCAGATAAAAGCTCGATTACGTCTAGGGGCACAGACCTTGACTCAATTCCCGCTGACTAATCCCAGGTGTTTTGTTTTGTTTTTTATTTTATTTGTGATTAGCAAGAACGCTGTTTAAATCTGGCGCCGACCGTTTCGACGCACGGCGTAACGCTGCCACGTTACGCCGTGCGTTTCCAACACCGCGGCCGTGAGGGCATTAACTCGCGCGCAATTCACCTGATCCGTTCATCTCATCCGTTTGAGCCTTCGGTGAGATCGGCATCGACGGATAATGGCAGAAAATTCAATTCAATCCTTTTAAGTAACATGAAAACATCCAGGTTGTTAGTATTCAGCAACGAGGGTCTCCGGAGACCGCCCACTCGCCCTCCCCGGGGGGCCGGCCAGCTTCTCTGAACCGACACCATCTCGCATGGCAAGGCATCTATTTCAAGCAGGAGCTCCTCTGGCACTGCCGTAAGAAGTCTCTACTGAACACTGAACACTGCTATAAGCGGTCTCTACTGTACACTGCTATAAGCGGTCTCTACTGTACACTGCTATAAGCAGTCTCTACTGTACACTGCTATAAGCGGTCTCTACTGTACACTGCTATAAGCAGTCTCTACTGAACACTGCTATAATCAGTATCTACTGTACACTGCTATAAGCAGTCTCTACTGTACACTGCTATAATCAGTATCTACTGTACTATAGAACACAAAGCAGTAGCACATAGATTTATGGATGATACAACGTTTTGACTCTAAAAAAATGTCTACTCTAGATCTTGGGGGAAAAAAACGTACAAAATACAATCAATAGCGACAATTAATGAACGTGGGTTTGAAAGTGAAGCATTCCACCATGATGTGTGCGTAAAATGTAGCGAGCACTTGATATCGCGCACATGTAGCGAGAGTCGCTCACCACGTTATTTCCATGCTATTCCAGGAGAAGTTAACTACCGCGGCTGGACCCCGTTTACATGGATCGTGTGTTTCTGCACTGGAAAGCACTCAGTCGTCTGAAGCTGCACTCTGTTGTCCCGCGCCTCAGTGGGGAACGCGGCCCGCCATCTGCTCCCGGTACCACAACAACAAGTGACAGACAGACCGACGCGCAAAGCGGACAGACTGGGCGGACGCAGTGTAGCACGCCCGCGCACGCCGGCATGCGAGGCGGAAGGCTGCAAAGCATTGTGGGTAGGGAGAGGCATTGCAGGTCGGATGGGTTTAAGATTGGGGGAGAAACGCAGTCGTCAGCTACAGGGAATGGATCAGGAGGTTTTAGACGACGATGAGACGGGATGCAAATGAAAGCTAGACGAGAGAGAGAGAGAGAGCTTGAGACAGAGCGAGAGTGAGAGAGAGACAGAAAGACAGAGAGAGGGAGAGAGAGACAGAGAGCAAGAGGGAGAGAGGGAGAGAGAAAGAGACAAAAGGAGAGAGAAGCATAGAGAGTGAGAGACACGGAAAGAGAGAGAGGGAGAGAGAGGAGAGAGACAGAGAGAGAAAGAGACAAAAGGAGAGAGAGGCAGAGAGTGAGAGAGACACAGAAAGAGAGAGAGAGACAGAAAGAGATAGGGAGAGAGAGAAGGAGAGAGAGAGACACAAAGAGAGCAAGAGAGGGAGATGGAGAGAGAGAGATGGAGACAGAGATAGAGGGCGAGAGAGGGAGGGAGAGAGAGGGGAAAGGAGGGATACAGACTAAGTGAGAGGCTGTGAAAGGAAACGAAAGGTGAAGAATGCAAGCTGTCTTGAATCCGAGGTGTCAGAATAAAGGCCCAACAACTTGCTTCAGAGTCAGCATGCTAAGTCGCCACTTCCCAGTATTATTTTTAGATGAAAGCGCGTGGCACACCACCGTAAACAGAAAACCAAACGTGTTCACTAAAGCCATGTTATATATTATGAACACAGACAGATTGCTGATGCATGCATCCAGACACACGTAAGCATGTACACAAACACACGTAGGCATGTGCACACACCACATACAAACACACACGCACTCCGCGCGCGCGCGCACACACACACACACACACACACACACACACACACACACACACACACACACACACACACACACACACACACACACACACACACACACACAAGATGGAGGTGGAAAATAATCGGGGCATGCTGTACATGGGAGCGAGGCTGAAGCCTGCCCCCTAGTGTTCAATCTGCTCCCTGGTGGAGGCAGTGAACGCAGAAGGGTCTGTACTCAGGACTGGTCGAAGCTGCTGTTCAGCTCAGTCTGGACAAGCTACAGTGCTCTTTGGGACAGTATTCAAAATCCACCAGCGATTTGGAATAATTTACCATGTATTATGGTGGGGAAATTAATTAGCATGGTCGGTGAATTTCTATCTGGCAGAGGAATCATCATTTGATTGCACCGATGATGTGGCATGAGAATACATTTCCACCCGTTCACAAATTCCCCATAACGCCCCGAATACTGCAATATGGCGGCAAAAACGCATAAATTGTTGATCTGTTTGTTTGGCTCTCCATCGACGGCGTGTTTGCTAGGCGTATATATGAACTCTATCTTTAGCTGCTTCCTATTCATCAGGCAGGCTGTCTTCCTCCACATCCATCTGCTGCTCCCGTTTCTCAGCGCTATCCCTGGGTGTTCCTGCCTGGGCATGTGACTGGCGGTGTGCCTGTATCTGTGCTGCTCTACGACCTGTGTGTGTGTGTGTGTGTGTGTGTGGGGGGGGGGGGGGGGGGGGGGGGGGGGGGATAGAAGCGGATATAAACCAGCTCTGGGGGGGGCAAAGCTCATTAAGTCGTCTGTGATGACTTATAGAGGGATAATTTTAGCATTTATTATCAATTTTATACATACACAATAAGTGTGTGTGCGCGCGCGCGTGTGCGTGTGTGTGTGTGTGTGTGCGTGTGTGGTAGGCTGTACGGCAATCTAAGGGTAGCTGTGAAAATTGGCATAATTCTTGTGACTAAAATGCCCTTTATGGATGTGTTTTCGCACACACATACCATATCTCTCTCTCGACTCTACATTTACAACATATCGGGATCCTGAAAGTACTGCATATTTCCTAGATCCTCTCTTATTCCGGAAGCTAGGGGCTCGGTAAGCGAATACATAATCAAACTGCCTTCCATCCAAGGAAGTTGCTGCAGAATTGAGTGCTCCAGTGGAATTCAAATGTATTGCGAGGAGAACATTTGGTGGGTAATCGTGTGTCTGTGGATCAACATCAAAGTCAAAGCACTGCATCAATGGGAAAGAGTCGTTATTTGGCAGATAAAAACGACCCATTAACAAGTGCTTATTCTGCTGTGTTCTGGAACTTCTCCATGTTGTATTGCCAGCAACAGATTATATTTAATAATGCGGTATGGATCAATCAAACGCCAGCACTGGGATCACCAAGCAGTGCAAACATACAGACACAATTGCCACGCACCTCTCTGAAACCTCGTAAACAGAAATGTCCTCCAAATTGAAACGCTCCGCGTGTGTTGTGTGCTGGGAACAGTGGTGGGTGGTTTCTATACACGGAGAGTTTGAATCAGAGCCGCGCTAAGAATATTCTGGCTACAAAACCAAACTACCGGTAACCGTCCACGCATCCACATCCACGCCTTGTCTATTCTGTGGGACGTCTCCAACATGTCCTCCCACAAGGTGAGAACGGACACGTGCACTAATCTTGGGTGTGCCGGATGTTTTTCCCGTTTATGTTACTGGCCGGATCTGTCTCCCCCTGGGGGGAGGGGTGTGTGTGTGTGTGTGTGTGTGGGGGGGGGGGGGGGGGGGGGGGGGGGCGTCTGTCCAATTAGGGGCTAAACAACAATGGTCTCGTTCATCTCTATTGTATCCGCGTTTCTTTGTTTAGGAGGCAGGATTGGCATTTTAACAGCTCATATCCCAGCAACCAATAGTATTGACGAGGAAAAGAATCACACCTATTTCAATTATTATACATTCTAATCTGCCATTAACGTAATGCGGTTATTGACTGTGTAAAAACATACATACAAAATGTCAATAGCGCTCATCAACATAAATTCCTGTAATCGTCCAGTCAACATGGCGTGTTGACATAGGTTGGACTATATTGGTCATTACTTAATGGGTAAACCAATAGACAATAGACTATGGCAGATATGTCAGAACAGAAGACAGAAAATGTCTAAATAATGTCAGAGTAATGTGATGGCGTCATCATGAAATCCCTCCTAATTAGAATGTAATTTCACAACTAAGCACGTGATGAATATGTAAAGATATATTATAATATTACTAAAACATGATGAATGTATAAAGATATATTATAATATTACTAAAACATGATGAATGTATAAAGATATATTATAATATTACTAAAACATGATGACTGTATAAAGATATATCATAATACTGCTAAAACATGTGATGAATGTATAATGATATATTATATAAAACATGAGATGAATGTATAAAGATATATTATAATATTGCTAAAACATGATGAATGTATAATGATATATTATATAAAACATAAGATGAATGTATAAATATATATTATAATATTGCTAAAACATGATGAATGTATAAAGATATATTATAATATTGCTAAAATATGATGAATATATAGAAATATATTATAATATTGCTAAAACATGTGATGAATATATAGAGATATATTATAATGTTGCTAAACATGTGATGAATGTATAAAGATATATTATAATATTGCAAAATAAATTGCTAAATGTATAAAGATATATTATAAAATTGCTAAAACAAAAGTGCTGACACAAAAACATGTCGCATGACGGCTAAAAGCTAGACCTTTACACAAACGGTCAGGTTAGGACACGCAGTCAGGCAGCAAGACTATCACACCCAGAGACTGTAGGATCAGCTGGGGCCGGAGCAGTCCCTCCAGCCACCAGGGCCACAGAGGCTGTCCGAAACCCTGGCTCCCACCCTGGCTCTCAGCCTTGGGGAACACTTCTTCACTTAGCAGGAGTACAATGGCACCCAAGTCACAGTGATGACAACAAGAGGCATCAGAATAACGGAAATAGTCATGATATTGTTAATTATAATATGAGAATAATATTGGTAATAATAATATAATTATAACAATATAATAATTGTTATAATATAATGATATCATGACTATTATGAATAAGGATAATAATAATATGAGAATAATATTGGTAATAATAATATAATTATAACAATATAATAATTGTTATAATATAATGATATCATGACTATTATGAATAAGGATAATAATAATATGAGAATAATATTGTTAATAATAATATAATTATAATAATATGATTGTTATAATATAATTACATTATGACTATTATGAATAATAATACTAAAACAGGTATTAATAATAATAATAATAAAAGGATAATAATGATGATAATAATAATAATAGTTGTTTGTTGTTGTGTTGAGTTGTTTTTGCCATTAAGACATCGTTAATGCCATCACTGTTGTCATTACTCAATAAGGAGGGGAGGAATAACTCTGGAAGCTAGACGCTGCAACACTATATGATCGATTGCAGTGGTTTAATGAGCCCTAATCAGGAGACCGAAAACCTCCTTCTCCACAACTTTTGGGCCTTGTCTCCTCATTAGGATTTAATGGGCCTCAGAAAAAAACAACAATGCTGACTTCACCCATGATACGAAGAACGATTATCTAAGCATTTCTGCCCCCCCGTCCCCCCGTCCCCCCCTTAGCCGAACAAATTGGCTGTCTTAACTACCATTCCAATCCACGTACAGACTGCAGGATGAAACGGGGAAAAAAGGAGGCGAGGACTCGTTCCTCGCCAAGCGCGTCACCACTGCGTTCGATTCGGCGGCATGGACTTTAACCCGGCAGGCCGCTGAGGGACTGCTTGTTCCAAGCCCAGAGAGGACCAATCGACCGACGCTGGCGAAAACAGAAGGTCACGACCACATGTCTGTCCGACCATACCGTTCTGACCCGGATCAAGTCCTATGCACTTTAACAAGCTGGCACCTCCCCTGACAGCTGAGCTGGCCTATTATAGCGACTCCACCATGGTTTGGCCAGCAGAGCTTAAAGGAGAAACCCAAAGCCGTCATATAATTGGGAGGGAACAGCGGCTTTGCGGATTACATTTTCCTGTGTTTTTTTTTCTTTCTGTATCATCATACACAGCAGGGATGAATGAACAAAAACAGGAAATCCGCTTGTATTTTGAACTTGCTTTGAAATATTTGCAGTTTATATTTGTATAAAAATGACTCAGATGCTCAGATGCTTATATCAGTCACATCATCTCACCCTCTCGTGAGATAGGTGTCCGGAAGGGCAAACGTAGCGTCCAATAAGAGAAATAAATGTATAAGGAGAAAGAAATGTATAAGGGCCAAAAATACACCTCAGGAGTACATACTGCAGGAGAGACAAAATAAATAGCTTATTTTACACATTCACACGTACACAGTATTCCCTGCTGAGCCTGGGGCTCTATTATTCTATACACCTCTCTGTTCCAGGTGAATATCCATCCCAGGCAACTTCAGTGAGAACACCTCACAGTGGATCTGAAATGTAAAAGATCCCACAGCCGAGGACACTGTCTGGGTTCTGTTCCATCTCACCGTGTACTTTGTACTGCTTACCCACAAGGTGAACTGGGCAGGAGAATAGCCTTCCCCAACCCAGTCAATACAGAGCCTGCTTCCTGGGAGAGGAGGACAGACTGGGAGGGGAGGACAGATTGGGAAGGAGGACAGATTGGGAAGGAGGACAGATTGGGGAGGAGGACAGATTGGGGAGGAGGACAGACTGGGGAGGAGGACAGACTTGGAAAGGAGGTGAACCTGAATGGTGTCAGACTGAATGAGCAGTTCAGACAAGGCTTATACAGCTGAGTAGACCACTGGAGGCCTTCTCCCCACCTACCTTGCTTGGTAGGAGGTCGGGAGGTCAGGAGGTAAGGAGGCCCATTGACCCTGGGTTCTAATACCAGTTGGGCTTTACAGTGAGCTGTTGATTGAAGCTGGAATGGAAACCCTGTGGCTTCCTCAACAAACAATGTTGGACCACCACTTGGTGTTTTCACAGGAGATAAATTGGTTCCTCTGAAATTGAGCTCTTTTTTTGCTGATAGGTAGCGGGAGAATAAATATCAAATGTGAAAATAATGCGGGTTGGGTTTTTTTCAAGCTTGAATCAAAGTGAAGTGATTCATTCCATCCCTGCTTTAGACTCCCATCATCGCTGGCCTGTTCAGTCGTCGGGTCGCAGGGGCCCGAGCACACGTATGAGATATGCTAAACTGAGAGTGGGTCACACCGTCAGCTCAGACTTCTGCCTTTCCAGAGCCATGGGACACACAGCTGCTGTCACGAGACGACGTCCTGCGTCTTACTCACTCCAGCTCCTTAGCAGACTGGTGAAAAAAACGATGCATTCGTCACCAAGTCTATAGTTTGTACATAGACAGTGTAAGAATATGAACTGTCGATTTTAGTCACGTTGCAATTTTATATTTGTTTTGAAAAAAAAGAACGTGTGGGCAGATGCTCAGCAAAGTGGTTTTGGCTACCGCCCTCTTCATCGGGAACGTGTTCCCCGTCTTTAAAACCGGGCTCAGGTGGCGTCCATTAATGTTGTGTAGTCAGTGTTGGCCAATAAGCAGACGGTCATCATGATGCTGGCGAGACCCTGTTGAACAGTCGAGTGGTGGTGGAGGGTGCGGTGGCTGGAGGCAGTACTTGTACTTGGACGGGGGGGGGGGGGGGGTCCCTGTTAACACCCAAACACGCTTTGTGTTCTACAGCGGGAACTCTCTCAGTTATCCCATTATCATGGTTGAATTTGGTTTTCCAGAGACAACGATCACATGGGTTTACTGCCGATTGTTTTGGAACATGGGATGTTATCTTCTTTGCACACAGTGTTTCAAGTCTTGTATGTATTGTTGAATACTGTAAGTGCAACAGCATTTTCAGCGTTCACCGGAGTCCTCTTTCCGGAATCCTCATCTCGGAGTCAATGAACCCAGTAAATATGACATACAAGCCATGTGATCGAGAAGGCTGGAAGTTAATCGCTCTATGCAGCACAGTCATCGCCACGAGGGAAAGAAACGACTTAATGACAGGTTGTGAAACCCGCAGAGGAACAAGAAGAGTTACGCTAAAGGAGCAGCGAACAGGTAGGTATGGAGGAGAGAAAGTACAGTTTGACCTACTAAGCAGGTTAAGGAAAAGCTTATTGTGAACGTAAAACAAAACCAATGCACCGGTATTCACACCACCCCCTTCCTTATCTCTCTCTCGCTCTCGTTCCCTCCCTCATCTCCTCAGATTGTTTCCAGCGATTCCTCCCTCCCGGTCTGATCCACCATCACCCTTCACAAGCCTGTATTCTCCATTTGATATTATTCATTTTATGTTGGTGACAGCAACGTGAAGGAAGCAAAAGACAAAGGAATTATTCTCTAAGGAAGCCATAGAGTCGGTGGAGGTGACACCAAGTTCTCCAGTATATACTGCTGACTGGCACTGCAGAAAAGAGCCCAAGATGTATATACCTTCCACATGGACCTAGTTGATATGTAGTACAAGTGTTAAGTTAAAAACGCAGCTGGCAGATAAAGTTTCATGGAAAGTCGTTAGAATATGCATGTAGCAGTGGGGGGGGGGGGGGGGGGGGGGGGGGGGGGGGGGGTGTTGGAGGTTGAAGTTCGTGCTGCAGTCTGCCGGCTACATGGAAGGTTTTGTGAGGTGTGCTTGCAGCCCATCCAGACAAGGATTTCCATTTTGCACACTTTCTTTTTTTTTTCTCCACTGAATCTGCCAGGCCTGCATTTGGAAACAGCCGGTCCAGTTGTGATCGGCAGACCACTCTCTCTAATCTCTCACCTCCGATCTCCACATTTTGTGAAGCAGCAGCTTGTTCTTCGGGCACACTGGAGGGACAAAGAAGCAGCTGCACGGGACTATTTTGTTGCCGACATGGAAGACAGTCATTAGCGGTGCTTGTGTCGGCATGCATTCAATTTAGCCAAACAATGAAAAGTCCTGCACACCTGGGAGTGAGATGAATTCACCAGCCATCTCCACTTGATACACATTAAAAGCCATCAATTCACTTGATGCACATTGAAATCCATTCATTGAATGGGGAAAGAGCTGGGTTTTTTTTTTACTCACAGAATGCCTGCTTTATGAGATAACATTTTATCAGCACACAAGACTATGAAAACAAAATGGATTTGGCCCAATTTTACACTGCCTCAAATGTTAATTAATGACAATGGCGCCCGTAGCTCAATTTCATTGCCCTGAAGAAGCCTGAATATCTGACATCTTCGCCCAGCATGAGACAGTAATTGCAGCTCTGCAGTGGAAGTGAGCCAATAACACAAATATCGCAACTATTTCACATTATTGATCCAATTATATTACCACTAAACCGAGGGCCATTGTTGGTGTGTAACAGCGATACAATATTCCTGCAGGTATGCAAATGAAGATTCATATTTTCACCCAGCTATGAAACCTAGGCAGTTGCTCCTCCTCTAAGGCTCTTTGTGTGTGTCATATTCATAAGCCTTACTTATTCACACAGCACTTTAACGCTGGCTGGCATCCCTGAAATTAGAGAAAGATAAAAGGGAAACAGGCACTATGTTAATCTCTTTGAAGATGGAGTCAAATTGGCAATAGAATCCCTGTCCCTGTTTTCCTTTTCCCCTCCTTTCCCATGCACCTCTTCCTGTATTCAGCGCCGTAGCGAGCAGATCCTGCACACTCAGCTACAGCTTAGCTGTAAGAACACATGAACCAGGCTACCTACCTCTGCTTTACATCTGGCTCCTAAGGCCTTGGAGTTATCAGCGCCATCTTGGTCCTCTGATCAAGAAACTCTGACTTTTGTTTGGACAGAATCAATTTGAATGGGATTCACATCACTTTGGCGTCCCTTTAAGTGGCGCCAAATAGTATATTTCCTTCTAAAATATTGTCTACACATATGCGTGCGTACATATGCAGAACATAATTCTTAGAATAGCACATCTTTTTTCAAAGTTTTACATTGTCTCAAGAACCCTGTTGAAGAGATGTCCACTATTTTACCTTCAAATGCCAAACTGCTTATTATGGTTCATATTGGGGTTTATCTCCACTATGCAATATTGTTTAAGAAAAGGATTACCACATTGAACTTGTTTGCTAAAGAGTCTTCAGACCGTCTGAAGACTCGTTCTGTCTCACCTCTACCGGTAGAGTGTGGAGCCAAACGAGTCTTCAGACGGTCTGAAGGCTCTTTGACGGTCTGAAGACATCAGACGGACTGAGAATTTATTTTTTATCACATCTACTGGCCTGAAAAGAGGGCGACACTTTGAAGAGCTTCAAGAGTTGTCAATTGGGATGAAAATTTCTTTGTTTGAAATTATAATGGTCTATAATTCATTTGAAACTGTATATTTCCATGTAATAAAAAAAGGAGTTTACACCTCATTACTCGGCTATTGAATGTGGTCTTTTGACATCCATTTCCTGCTAGTTATTTATGTCCTTTGTGTTTTGTGTCACCCTTCTTAGTCCACTGTTGAAAAAAAAAGTGCATGGGTAGGTATGTTAGTGACCTCAAGCTATGGATCCTCCAGCATTACACTTCTGAAAAAAGGAATATGAATGGCCTTTGTTAAATAGACGGTGATTAGCTCAACATAATTATGAGTGCCTTTATCAATCTACCTTCACAATAAGAGCGGCAGCACCCGGATAACAAAAGCTCCTCAGCTTTCTAATATTCCTAATGATTTTAAATGATCCTTGGTTTAATGAGAAGAGCTTTCAACTCGAAGTGTGAAAGGCGGCCGGGAATCAAGTCAGCCGCTCTCGGCGTCTGCCTTCTTCAGGCTAACCTCCCGTCTCGGCCCGGGAGTGAGCCGGGCCCCATCCTCAGCCGGGCCTTTAATAGCCAGTTAATTACTCTCATCCTGACCTCGCCGCTGAAATACGCTGCGCTGTCGCAGCGTCTCTGTTATCTGAGGGGGGAAACGCATTAGTGCGTGCCATTTTAAATGGCTTTAATTAGCCGTAAACGAACCTGATTTGGCCGTAAAATAGATGAGGTACCGATGCAGTGATGTATCTCCGGCTACAACCTGGTCTGGGAGAGAGGGCCGGGGGGGGGGGGGGGGGGGGGGGGGGCAAAGGTATAAGGCCATGGGTGTGGGGGGGAGGTGGGGGGCGGGTAGGTGGAGGTGGGGGGGCGGGTAGGGGGAGGTGGGGGGCGGGTAGGAGGAGGTGGGTGGGAGGGCGGGTAGGAGGAGGTGGGGAGGGCGGGTAGGGGGAGGTGGGGGGCGGGTAGGAGGAGGTGGGTGGGGGGGCGGGTAGGGGGAGGTGGGGGGCGGGTAGGAGGAGGTGGGTGGAGGGCGGGTAGGGGGAGGTGGGGGGCGGGTAGGAGGAGGTGGGGGGGTAGGGGGATTAAAGTCGGCTCGGCGGTGGGCCCTTTCCAATTAAAGTGAGAGCATCTCTTGGCAACGTGGAGAGAGCAGTCATTCGCTGTGGAGTTATGAAAAGAGCTTAATTAAAATGCTGTTGTTTTGACAATGGCATGCTTGAGCGTGAACTGTGTCAATATCAGGGGAATAATGGAGGCAAGGTTTCCAGCTGAGGACATGAGACAGCAGCTGCTTCTTCTGTACAGCGGAGGGAAAGGGCTACTCCTAGTCACCATGGAGGAGGGATCCTTTTGCAACCAAAACACACCACAATGCACTTTTAGAGATTATTATTGAAAAATGGACACAAAAACAATCAATAAATCTGTTTTATAATTCTGGTATGGAACATAAGAGATGCCTTTACATCAAGCAATGCTGGAAACAGGACTACTCTGATGGTATACGTGAGATCAGCGCTCGTTTCCCAAACATCGACTTCAGAGTTTATTTAGCACATGGTCGTGATCTCAGCATAACCACATCCTTTCTCCAGTCCCTCGTCTCCTCTCAAGTTTCACTCCTCCAACCTCCTCCTTTTCGCTGCCTAATGCTTTCCCTGGCCAGCCGGTGAGATCCGATGCTCTCACACAAAGAGGCCAAGAAGCACAGATGCAAGACGTAATATATGGACGAAGGGACGGTGACATATATATGACAACATCATCTTTGAAATATTTAGTGGCGATCAGAGTAATAGTCGTTCATTATCCTGGATTCCCCCGGCTCTGTTCACCGTTCACCACA